>JAUCBJ010005093.1:0-89879 GCA_032718475.1 Nemertoderma westbladi
GGACCCGGAGAGACGGAAGAGAGGTCGGCGACGAGGACGTCGGGGTTTCTGATCGACTTCGACGGGCCTACAACGCGACCCGGAGACTATTAGAGGAGGCCAGAGGAGGGGCGACGATAGACAAGGTAAAACTAAAGAGAAGGACTAGGTGAGTCGAATAGACACTTTTATTATCTAATGCGCTTCGGGCAAAGAGGACTGGCCGAGGAGAGAGCGAGAGGGGTTGCCGAGGAACTGTATGACTTGTGGCGGTATGGGGGTATGGAACCTAGCGTAGTGTACGTAGGGCCGTACTTAGTCGATGCCCGGGGAGTAAAATTAGTGGGTTGGGAGAGACCTGAGGAGGACGAATCCGAGGTTAACCCCGAGGATTCGGCCTCGTCGGTCGGAGGAAGTTCCGGGAGGCGGGGGAAAGTTAGTAGGACGGGGAGGCGGAGGGAATCCGTTACAACCGATAAGTCTGCTACATCCTCCGTGAAAGAAAGACGGGTGAGAGAGATAAATGCCGCGTACCGTCTCGATCTAATAGAGCAAGGTCAAAGGGAAGTAGGTAGACGGTTAGAGGAGGGGAGAGTGCTGCTAGAGAGGGAAATGGCGTTGATTAAGGAAACCGGAGAGAGGGCCGAAAGGGCCGCGAGAAGCCTTAGGGAGAGTGAGGAAGTAGGGAGGAAGGAACAAGAAGAGCGCGAGGCGAGAGAGAAAAATGAGCGCGGAGAGCGTGAGGCGGAACGCAGGGAGCGTGAGGCGGAAAGTAGGGAACGTGAGGCGAAAGAGGAAAACGAGTGCAGAGAGCGCGAGGAGAGAAAGGAAAACGAATACAGAGAGCGTGAGGCGAGACGAAGGGAGGGGGCTAGAAGAGAGTTGGAATTGGCCGAACGGAACGCACGGGAGTGTAAGGAGAGAATGGCAAGGAAGGAGTGTGAGCAAAAGGAACTAGAGAAACGTCAAGGTCAGCTTACAGGGTACAAAGCTGTATATACGCGCGAGCGGGAACTGGCGCGAGTAGGGGCGTCTGAGAGTGGGGCTAGCTCGAGTATTTTCGAGGAGCCAGGGGCCGTGGATACATTTATTAATACCCCACTTACAGGGACCGCACAACAGACCCAAGACTGGTGTGACCGTACGGGCGGGGGGGGGGGGGGGGGGGGGGGGGTAATAATAATGCTATAGTAGACGTCGTTAATATTAATAGTACCGTATGGGATAACTCTAACCAAACCTTTATTGCAGCAAATAATGCTTTACCCAGTAGCAGTAATTTAAATTTAAGTACAAATAATAATTTCAATTTGAACGTGCAAAATAATTCAAATAATTTAAATAATGATCCAAGTCCGAATTTACAAAATAATTTAAATGATTTTGTTTCAAACGAACAAATTAATTCCGTTTCCAATGTGGGTGCTATTAACGTGAACACGTCGGGCGTGTATGGCCGGGCAGACGGGGGCCTGGTAGGCCGTACAATTGGTAGGTCGGAGGTGGCGGGATTGAGCCAACCCAGAGAGGGCCTGGTAGGCCACGTAGTTGGTAGGCAGGGAGCAGCTGGGTTGGATAGACCCGGTGGGGGCCTGGAAGGCCGCGTAGTTGATAGGCAGGGAGTGGCTGGGTTGGACAGACCCAGCGAGGGCCTGGTAGGCCACGTAGTTGGTAGGCTGGGAGTAGAGGGCCTGGTAGGCCACGCAATAGCAGAGGGAGAGGCGGGGGTGAATAGACCCGACCGCGGTAGGGTAGATGTGTCGACTAGAGAGGCGGGAATACTACACTGAAAGGAGAAGAAGAGAAGACAGTAGTAAAAGTATCGCCGCGAACGATTGAAGAGAGAGGACGGATAGCGAGCCGTCGGTAGTCGAGATGAGAACGGAGAGTCAGTGGGGTCGGACTCCGGGAGATTGCCGTCGCCCCGGAGAGATGCGACCTGGCGAGGTGCATTACGCGCCGATGGAAGGGTACACGATGTACCGGTACGAAGACGAGAACAGTAGAGAGGGAGGTCGAAGAGAAACTTTCCGACGGAATGTACCTACCGATCGAGAATACGGTAGCCGTGGGGAGGATTATTCGAGAAGAATAAACTTCGATCCCGAGCAACACATGCAGACAGTAGGACATACTGTAGGCCTTACTGCACATACCATAGGCCATACTGACAGAGGCAATGTAGGCGATAGGATAGCGCGGACAACGGGATTAAACCCGGAAGTCGCGGATTACATACCGGCGAGGAGGCCAGAAGCTGATAGGCCTATACTGGTACCAGTACAGCAGTATGACTACAGCATGCAGGGACATAACATATACCCAGGGGAGGGGGGAATTATTGCGGATAGGTGTATGGGCCCCAACATATTAACATCAACCCCAGTACCAAACATACCGGTGGGGGGGGGGGACAGGGTGACATTCCCCCATCACAATATCAACAATATACCCCGATAGGAGCGAGAACAACGAGACCCTTGGATGAAAATAGGTCGTGTGACACAGAGATATGGAGGGGGCCGCTACCCCCGATGACATACCCAAGTCAAAGAAGATCAAGAAATAGGACGGACGAACCGCACCAGACAGGAGAAACTATACAGCATCCATCGAACCCATTGGAAGTGCAGGCGATGGGGATGGCCACGTTGATCGATGCGTTGAAAACGAGGATCGAGTTACCACCCGTGGAACCATTCAAATTCGATGGGAGTAGGCCGGAAGAATATCTACAGTTTCGGCGCATGTATAGAAACGAAATACTTACAAAAAACTTGACGCAGGCGGAGTGCCTAAAGTATCTGCAAGTATACACGGGAGGCCCAGCATATGACATCGTGAGGCAATATCAAGGAATATAGGGCGGCTTCACGACAGCATGGCGGGCACTGGATAGGGAATACGGGCACCCGGCCAAGATCATCAGACAGACACTGAGAGGCATAACATCGGGTGGCCTATAGGATAATCCCGTTAGCATTAAGACATTCGCTAACAAGGTCGAAAAGGCGCTAATCGTGCTGAAGACGCTAGACGCGCCATACGAGCTCAACGCGTCCAATAACATCACCACGATAGCACAGGCACTACCTAACTGGCTGCGCAACAAGTGGAGGAAGATCGCTTTCTCCACTCGAGACAAGAAGGGTGCGGAACCGGGTTTAGAAGAAATGTCAAGCTTCTTAAACTACGAGGCCGAACTAATAACTGACCCAGTCTATAGCGAAGATAGCCTGGGAAAGGGACCGAAGACGGATTACCATAGACCGAAACCAGAGCACAATACATCAAACGCATTACCGAGGCTCAGCCAGTCATTGCCATATGCAGCGACGCAGGGGACTGCAAGTCCACAGCTAGCCGAAGATAAGACAACACCATGGAACGGACAGGGGAACAATAACAACACGAATAAATATAACCCCAGTACGTCCAGTAGGCCGAATCCAAACAATAAGAATAGTAGGGACTTTGGTACAAACGCAGCTGCGATACGCAATGCACTGTATAAAGAGGGCTACGACCCAAAGAGCAAATGCCAGCTACACGCAAATGCGCTTCATCAAACCATGAACTGCAGGTACTGGCAGGCGCTACCTAGGAAAGATCAGATAGATTATGCGTTGAGCAACAAAATCTGCTCGCGATGTGTAATGAGTGGACATAGAGCAAGGGAGTGCAAGGAGAAGCCGGTAAAATTTGGTCAGAGGAGAGGCCAGACGATGGCGACGAGCACAGTAGGGGCGAAGAAGAGAGGAACGGTGTTACTTGGAGTAGTACCCGTGCGAGTGATTGGGGAAGGCAATCGATCAGTAACAACACTAATGCTGGTTGATAGTGGAGCTGCCTTCACATTAGTCGAGGAAAGGGTGGCCGAAGAGATAGGATTGAGAACGAGGCCAAGCAGAATGGCGGTAACAACCATCTCTAGCAAAGATGAGATCCTGGAGATAAGAACAGGACGGTGCGCAATTGCAGCAGTGGCACCGGGATGCGACTATGGGGCAACCATCGACCCCATCCAAGTGATAGAGTCAATTAATATCAATGCCATGCGGCCAACCAACATCGAGTTCGAGCAATATAAATTCCTGGACGACATTGACTTCTCAATCCCAGATGTGGACGTTAGGAAGGTATCCATCATAGTAGGAATGGACTGCCCAACGCCCACGAAAGAATGCAAACGGTCTTCGGCGAAGACAAGCAGTGTGACCCGGTGGCGATATTAACACCATTCGGGTGGACGCTGAGTGGTCCAATCAAGAGTAAGATACCATTTAGGATGTCGGAGACATCAGGATGCATGTTCGCGGGAACAATGCAGGAAATGGGTGATGAGGGAGCAGAGGAGCAGCTCAAAAGACTGCTCAGGCAAGATTTCGAGGGACTAAAGGAGACCGGGGTCGGGACCTCGGTAGAAGACAAGCAGGCTTTACAAAGCGTGGAGGAATCGATGACATGCAATGAGGGGCGGTATACTATAGGAATGGTATGGAAACTACCGAAGATACCGCTGCCCGATAATAGAGGGATGGTACTCACGAGACTCCGCAAGCTGAAACAAACACTAAAACGGAGCCCCGAGAAGAATGAGTACATCCACAGAACGATTAAGAAGTAAGTCGAAAAAGGATGGGCCGTGGAGTTACCGGTCGACGAGCCGAACACAGACAGGACATATTACCTGCCACTCCACGTGGCTTTAGACCCAAAGAAAGGTAAACTACGGATGGTAGTCGACGCATTGGCAAAGACCGACGGAAAATGCTTAAACGACTACCTGTTAGAAGGCCCAAACATAAACAATTCGGGCATAGAGGTGCTACTTAGATTTAGGAATGGGAAACACGCCTTCACGTGTGACATAGAAGGCATGTTCAACCAAGTCCGTGTAACGGAGGAAGATAGCGACAGTCAGCGCTTCTTATGGTATAACGGCGAGGAAGAACCGTCGATAATACCGGCATATAAGATGGTAGTACAGAACATGGGAGCCAAGTCGTCTTCATTTACGACGACTATGGCATTCAGAGACACAGTGAAGGGGAAGGAAGATAGATACAGCACTAGGGCCGTCGATATGATTCGACGTGGCTTCTACGTAGACGACGGAATGGAGTCTGGAAATACGGTTAAGGAGATGCTGGACACGGGGCGCAAGGTTCGTGACATCCTGAAAGGATCTGGCTTTAACCTGACCAAATTCCAATCCAGTTCGGAAGAATTTATCAAGGCGATAGAGGACAAGAGACCAAAATCGACCATGGATAATCCCACGACAGCCAAAGGGCAGGACATGGCGAATAAGAAAACAGAATCTCAACAGAAGGCATTGGGAGTCGTGTGGAACAGAGAGACAGACGAACTGAAGTATCAGCTGAGCCAGGAGGGTGCAGACATCCACACGAAGAGGGGCTATGTATCGTATATAGCAAGGATATACGATCCCCTAGGCCTAGCATCCCCATTATTAGTTACAGGGAAACAGATACTCAAGAGAGTATACAAATTGAAGGATGAGTGGGACGTAGAGGTACCAGAGGAAATCAAGAAACAATGGAGTAAGTGGACAGGAGACTTGGAGAAGATGGGAACATACAACATGCCACGAGTGTATTTCCCGGATGGGAACATGACGAACCTGGACCTACACATGTTCTCCGATGCGTCGTTGGAGGCGTACGGAGCGGCACTCTACTTAGTACAACGAGAGGGGGCTCATAAGCCCAGACTAGCCTTTAGCAAAGCAAAGTCAACGCCGCCAGATTCAGCATCAGTTCCCAAATTAGAATTGACAGCTGCGAGACTAGGAGTTAGAGCCACAGCCTACCTAGTGGATACTATTCCCAACATAGTGGAGACACACTACTGGACGGACTCCATGGTAGTACTTGGTTGGCTACATAACGAAAGGACGAGATACCCAATATTCGTCGCAAATAGAGTGGACGAAATAAGGGCGAGCACAGAACTGGAAAGGTGGCACTACTGCCCAACGGACGAGAACCCAGCGGACTTGTTGTCGAGGGGCGTGGTACGCCACACTTTCTTGAAGAAGGAAGTATTGTGGCAACATGGGCCACAATTTCTGAGCGATAAGGAGGCCTGGCCGCCAATTAGAAAGGTGGACCCGGGCTCAGAAGTAGTGTCAGAAGGAGAAGAGGGAGATTCAGAGGGAGAAGAGATATACTCCCAGATGGTGAGGGAGATTAGGGATGTGCAACCAAAACGAGAACTGTGCGATAACCCGACGGATAAACTCCTCAGCTACAGTTCTAGTTGGTATAAGACCAAGAAACTAGTGGCGTACTGGAGAGCCTTCGGGAATTTCCTCGCGGGAGTTGGCAAGGACAAGAAGATCATGACAACCATAGATCTGGAAGGAGCGGCTAAGGCAATCATCCGCTATGAACAACGGAAGAACTATAGCGACGAGGTAGAACGCGTCGGTAACCAACAACACCTCCGACAGGACAGCGAGCTGATCGCGCTGTCGCCACAACTTAATGACGATGGGATTCTAGTAATGAACTCTAGGGTGGGATACAACAACAGCATAATCGTACCACCGAAACCCATCATCATTCCAACAGGATCGCCAATAGTTCACCAGATTATCTGGGACTCCCATAAATCGATATTGCACGGGGGCACCAACCGAACCCTCACCGAGATAAGGAGGACCTTTTGGGTCAAACAGTTGAGGAAGAAGGTAAAAGCGGTGGTGGGGCAGTGCCAGACCTGCCGGCGAGCGAAGAAGGAGCGAGCCATACAAGAAATGGCGCCACTACCAGCGAGTAGAGTAAGACAGCACGACCCGCCATTTACGCATTGCGGTGTGGACATGTTCGGGCCGATAAAGATAAAGGTGATGCGGCACACGGAGAAACGCTACGGTATCATCTTCGTATGCAACAACACGCGGGCGATAGGGATAGAACTCGCCCAAGATGCAACCGCATCAGCATTCATTAATGCCTTAGAAAGATTTAGGGACCGCAAAGGTGGGACGATCGCAGTGATATACAGCGACAACGGCACCAACTTTGTGGGCGCAGAGAATGAGATGGCAGAGGCCTTGGACATCTTGGAAGGAGAAGAAGTCAGGGCAGCCATGAGGTGACGACAAGTAAAGTGGGAGAGAAGGACGCCGTATGCACCACATACACTAGGATGCGTCGAGAGACTGGTGGGCAGTTCTAAGCGTCTAATGACGAAGCTAATGAACACCCACATGGTCACTGAGGACGTCTTACGGACAGTGCTTGCGAAGTGCGAGGGGATCATTAATAGCAGACCGCTATACCCGGAGAATGATGACCCTGAGTCATTAGACGTGCTGACGCCTAGCCATTTCCTGATGGAAAGGCCAGCGACCATCGATATGCGGGGTGTAGACCCAGATGACATACACTCCCGCCAAAGTTGGAAAGTAGCCAAAGCAATAAGCGCAGAGTATTGGAGGAGGTGGGTCGAGGAATACCTACCCACACTCCATAAAAGGAGTAAGTGGAGGAAGCCAAATATGGAGTTAAGAGAGGGAGATCTCGTAATCGTTACGGATGATACTATCATCAACAACCAGTGGCGGTTAGCGAGAGTTGTAGGCACTTACTCCGACGAGGACGGAAGAGTCCGATCGGTAGAAGTGCGGATAGATGGTAAGATAGGTGCGAAGGACAGAAAAACCTACAGGAGAGCTGTGGGAAAATGCTGTCTGCTAGAAGGGGCACCTTAGTGGAGTTTGTCATGAGTTTAGTCGTCCAAGCTTTGGACTGAGGGGGGTGGGATTGAGGGCGAGACACCCTTCCCACACATAAAAACAGATAAAAATAGAAAATAAAAATAAAATAATAGTACATAGTAGGTACGCAGTTAGTAGGCAAAAGTTAGTCAGTAAGAAGGTACGTAGTACCTAGAGTTAGTTAGTTAGTTAGGAGGTACGTAGTACCGTTAGTTAGAGAGGAGTTAGAGGGTACGTAGTACCGTTAGTTAGAGAGTTAGAGGGTACGTAGTACCGTTAGTTAGAGAGGAGTTAGAGGGTATGTAGTACCGTTAGTTAGAGAGTTAGAGGGTCCGTAGTACCACTAGTTAGAGAGTTAGAGGGTACGTAGTACCGCTAGTTAGAGAGTTAGAGGGTACGTAGTACCGTTAGTTAGAGAGTTAGAGGGTACGTAGTACCGTTAGTTAGAGAGTTAGAGGGTACGTAGTACCGCTAGTTAGAGAGTTAGAGGGTACATAGTACCGCTAGTTAGAGAGTTAGAGGGTACGTAGTACTGCTAGTTAGAGAGTTAGAGGGTACGGAGTACCGCTAGTTAGAGAAGAGTTAGAGGGTACGTAGTACCATTAGTTAGTTAGAACTAGAGTTAGAGGGTACGTAGTACCGTTAGTTAGAGAGAGAGAGTAAGAGGTAAAAGGGTATATAAGATATAGATATTAGTTAGCAGTTAGTAACGAGAGGGGGGCATATGAGTACAGCTGGGTAAATCGTGTGGCAACACGACGCATACTGCTGTACTGCACAGGCCCACAGAGTAGGCCAGAATGTGGATTAAAGAATAGAACAATCCATAGGCAATAGTAAGTAGTAGGACAGTAGAATTAAAATTAAAATTACAAATAAATAGAATAGGGCTGAAAGTTACAAATAATGGCAACACAAGGAAAGTTATTCTAGAACATAATAAAAGTAACGGACAGAAATTGTAAATTACGCTCATTTACTAGCTTCAAAATTAATTAGTAATAATTTAGGTTAAAAGGCGCAGTTAAGTAAGAAATAGGCCATTATCGGACCGTACAGAACATCCTAGATACATCACTCATCTGTATTGCGCCTTGGTAAGGCACCACCTTGCAGGTGAGCGAGTGAGTGTTCGGAATGGCGGGCAAATTGATCAGAAAGAGAAAGGCGGAGTCAGGAGGAAAGGAGATGCTGGTGGATTTCACCGAGAGGCATCCGGAAGAGAAGACGAGAGGATACTACGAGAGGTTGGAAAGGGATCACTTCCGGGAGATGCACGAACAGCGGCTGGTCGGGACCTACGGGACGCCGTCGCTGGACAACGCGATCTTCCAACACTTCCACTACGTGGTGAAAGGGGACGAGGCGAAGTTCGGGATTCCGAAGTACCCGAGGGAATCATCGAGGAAGGACTGGAAGAGATTCATAGAGTCCGTCAACAGAGGAGGATATATGATCCTAGACGACGAGGGAACCGTGGAAGACGAGGCGGGTTCGAGACAAGGATCGGCGGGGTCGGCCAGGACCATACTCCTACATTTGGCCGCGCCAAATGGGGACATCTTCTTATTCGATCTAGGAACGTATGGGAAGAAGGACGGGCCGAAATTAAACCGGTTACCGAAAGCGGTACAAGTCTTGGTAAGGGAGAAGTCGACGACGAAAGTAGGATCGGCGATTCGCGAGGATGCGGAGAGGATCATCGGTCCGGACGCCACCAACCTCCTGGATATGCAGAAGGTCTTTATGGCTATGACGGCACCGGATGGGTTGGGGGTAGTCGAAAACCCAGGCCAATGGCAATGGGCCAATTATTGGGGCTTGTGAGCCAGAAACCGATGGATTGGGGGAAGTTCAGGGAAGAATACGGACCAGAACTAGCGAACTCGCTAAAGTGGGGAGCGAGACCGGGAAAGCAAGAGGTATATCAATTCCGCAGAGAAGCGATAAAGGTATATCAGAAGCGATATATCCTGCAGGAAGATTGGATGATGATAAGTTTGCTTAACTTATTTATGACCGTGGTCATCGAGAGGGAACCAGGGGCATTTCTGTTATCGGGATCACCCCTAAGCTACAGGAGAGCCTTTAAAATGGCCTTCGACGGTCTGGTAGACCACCCGGGGCTGAAGGGCGAGTCAGTGTACTACAATAGCCGGCATCTGGTAGACGGGGAGACAGATACGCCGTATCAGAGATGGGAGCAGCTAGAAACGGATAGACGAGAAGCAAAGCGACTGGAAGAAGTCGCTAGACGGGAGAGGATAGAAGCAGAGGAGAGGGAAGAGGAGGCCAGGACACAGAGTTATGGCTTCGAGGAACAGGCAGGCTTAGACGAACTTCATTGGACTTCGTCAGGGAGTTCGGGGGAGTCTCTAGGGCGAGAACTGGGATGGACGGTGGGATCGCCGAAACAGTTGATGTCGGGGTTGCAAGCAATGCCCATACCAGCAGGCGCCGAAGGCGACCAACCGCCAAGGAAGTTAAGGGAGCTAGAGGGATGGAGAGCTACGGGCGAGAGCCAAGGCGGGAAGGGACATAGTGGATCCATCGGGATACCGGGGTTGGAGCCACTGCCAGAGGAGGAGGAGGACGGCGACGAGTTCGGAGAGATGCCGCCCATCGAGAGGATAGGCCACTCGGACACGGACTGGGTTGGCGGAAGGGTGGTGACGGCCAGTGGGGCGAGGGCCTTCTGGAACAGATCCGGCAAGCGGACCTGGGTGCACGAGGAGCCGGCGATGGATTTCGCGGGGAGCACTATCAGGTTGGGCGAGCAACCGGGGACGGCACCACGGGTAGTATTCGGGGAGACAATGCCCGAGAGGGGCGGAGAGATCGACGTAGACAGGGACACCAACGTGGAGAAATTCGCCTACCAGCGACTCCACAGACCGCGGAGATCGCTTGGGACGAGAGACGACGTGGGGCGGGAGACATTGGTACTCGGCTGCGACTACTGTGGGAGACAGACCCACCAGGAAAGGAGCTGCCTGTACCGGTTCCAAAAGGGAACCTCTTGTCTCTACTGCCGAGAACCGAGCCACAGGATGGGGGCGTGTCCACGACTGCATAACCGATGTCCAAAGTGCCACTTTCGGGGACACTACGGACGCCAGTGCGACTGGATGGACGACGAAGAAAAGTTCAGGAGATTCGAGGAGTGGGCCGACGTCGGGGCCATGACGCGCCAGCGCATGAAGGCCCAGGAGTTCAAGTGGGGTTTCTTCCTTATCAATCAGGAGGCTCACATGGAAATCATAAAGCGGAGGCTACCGTTTACCTATCAAGAGGTAGCGACGGCGGCGTCGTATGCCGGAGTAATGAACACACAAAGATATTTGGACAGGTGGACGCCACAGAACCGAGGGGAGTTTAGGGATTTCTTGGCGGAGCACGTACCGCAAGCAATGAAGATGATCCTATGGGACGCCACCAGAGGGAGACAACAGGGCCACTCTGAGGGGCCACCGGCGAAGCGATATCGGGCACTAATAACACCAGCGCCCAAGGAGCCAACAACCGGAATCAGCAAGGAGGTGGCGGCGAAGGTCCGAAAGCAGAAAGCGGATCCCAGAGGAGCGGTGGTAACCAAGAAACGACCCAGGGAAGAGGACGCCAGGGGGAACTATCCCCAGAGGAACAGATAGGTTCCGGGGGCCGAGGGAGAGAAACTGGGACTTGGACGTGGTACACCTGGAAGGCGCCGCGTGGGACGTACGAACTATTAAGTACAAATCTAATTAATGCAAATAATCATATAAGTGCAATTTGTATGTACGTACGTAGCAATTAGTAATCTACAAATATACGTTAGGAGTAAGTACTATAGTCATACAACCTTTCTCAATTAGCTACTGGGACTGGGGGGATAACTGACTATGGCACTATGGACGAGACACCAGACAATTTCACACTTCTTGAGTGCGACGGCACAAGAGGGGGGGGGGGAGATTCGTCAGAAGGGATGAGGCAATCGAAGTGGGGTTGAGGAACGGAGCAATAGTGCGAAGTGCGGAGAGAGTGCGGACGCAATTCTAGTGTGTGGGGGGGGGAGAATAAGAGGCTGAGTGAGGGACGAGGAGGTCCGAGGGTATGAGAGATAGGGTGAGAGTGGAGAAGAGATAGGGCAAAAGTGTTGGGGAAACAAAAGTCGCGTGAGAGGTGAGCGCGATCGGCCCGACATGAGACGCCAGGCATACAGGGTAGCGTTATCATACCCAGAGGGAGCGGCCTGGAAAGCCGGCTCCGAGAGAAAGGAATTCCACCCCACACCCGATACTAGATCGGGATCCAGCGGGATTGTAGCGCACTTAAGGTGGATGCTATCTTCTCACCGGGAAGATAGCATGGGGGGGAGTGTTAGCTTATTCAATCCCGCTAACACCCCATAAAGTTAAGCCGATAAGCAATATTGGGAGCCATGAGATTGGGTAATCAACCAACTCGTGCCACCCCAACAAAATGGGAAGGAAACACACAATGAGGGTCAGGGGCCAAACCCCTAACCCAGAGAGAACAGGTGGAGTGAATGGAAACACTCCAAAGGGCGCCAACAAGGGTATCAACCAATCAGAGGGGAGAAAGGCATCGATTAGGTAGAGTAACAAGGCCAACCGTGCAATATAGCCACTTTGCAGTAATCATATCAGTTCAGTTATCTCAGTGTAATATTGGTGCTAGTTTAGGTTAGTTAGTTTAGCTAGGGAAGGACCGGGACTTTAATTACCATATCCCGCCTTCTGTATACGACAACATTATCCGTACACCTATATCTATATACCCTATATCTATATCAGTTATTATATACAACGAACGACACGGATTCCCTTTTTTACCTTTCATACACACGGCGGGGACGAGTGAATTAAACAACCGGATAAATCGGGATCCTTCCTGGATCCCGTCACATGTTTAATGACCATCTGTCACCAACAGTATTGATTCGAATCGTTGCATCAACCAATCATCAATATTCATCTATGCGTAGCCTAACCTAGCGATGCTCACATTACTCGACTGCTGTTATCAACCATCAGTATTGATTAGCGTCGTTGCATCAACCAATCATCAATATTCATCTATGCGTAGCCTAATCTCGCGATGTATGGCTAGCCCCCACCTACCCATCGCTACTCGACTCCTGTTACCAACCAACAGCGATGCTCGCCTAGCCCTCCGGTTACTCCCCTTTTCGCCTCGCTACCACATACTGTATATGATGACAACGAAAGAGTCAGTCACAGACGTTGCCATCTCCGCACACGCATATACCACGTCACGCCACGCCACGCTATTATATCGATTGCCAACTCATCGATTTACCCATCGCTAGAGCTACTTGACTGCTGTTACCAAACCAACCAACCAACCAACCAGTATGATACATTAAATTCCCGCTACGCGTACACATCATCACGTACACGTTGTCGCATTTCCATAGTTACTCAACCTAACCTAACCCACAGCATCTGTGCCATATTGAAAGGCTAACAATATACTGCGCGTTTTTATTATAATTATTGATTATTATTATTATTACGCACAACCCAATGATTCATTTTCCTACTCACACTACCAACCAACCAACCAGCCAGTATGAGTGTTATATGAGACATGAAATCCCGCTACGCGTACGCGTACACGTACAATAGTGATTATTATTATTATTATTACGCAGAACCCAATAATTTTCAATTGTACTGTATTTCCCTACCAACTAATCAACCAACCAATAAACCGAATTTAGGCTATTTCTCGGTTTAACTGTATTATTTTTGAAAATATCTTATATATAATCTCTTGCTTTAATCACAATTAATCATTTATAATGGTTTTAGTTTAAAAATTTTTACTTTGTTTGTTTGATTTACAATAAAATAATTAAATAAATTAAATAATGTCTTCTGATTCCGATATGGTTATGCCAATAGTAAGGCATTCATTTTTTGCAGAAGATGATGAAGCCTATATTGTTATTGATTATATAATTTACCGTCGAGGAGATGATAAATATAAAATCGATTTTTTAAAAAGCCAGGAAAGTTTTAAGCTCAATTGATATTGATGCTTCTGAAAATACAATTTATCTCTTAGATTACAACCTAAAAGATGATCACGGAGGAAAAATTAATCAACATCTTACTATTATCCATGATAGAGGGGTTAATTGTTATTACACAATACAACGAAGCTGGTGAAAAGTTTGAAATACAGCTAAATCGACATAATCCCTACGAAATTATGTCTTTCTTTATTGTAATGATTTCAAAAGAATCCTTTGTCGAGACTGAAGAATCAACAGATAATGTTGAATTTGTTGATAATATCATTGATTCTTGACTTTTCCCCTTATATTATAAATATTTTATGATTATTTTTAAAATTTTGATCTTTTTAATTATGAAAAAAAAAAAAAATTTTAAATAATCGAAAATTGTAGTAGTATTTGTATATACAGTATATCGGATTTGTTTGTTGTGTATTGAGGTAATTATTTTCAATTTTTCTTTAAAATTTGAAAAATGGATATTTTAAACGAAAAATGTCCAGTTTGCTATTCTAAGTTATTGCAACATCGAGATTATTATAAATGTGAAAATAAACATGCAACTTGCGCGCGATGTATTGTACAATATTCCGAAATGAATAATTATTGTTCTAAAATTTGTCCTATTTGTCGTGCGCGCATATCTAAGTTAAATATGAAGTTGGCGAGATACGACCCCTATTATTGGAAAGAGCTACGAAATATAACTTATATTTCTGCGGAAAGTAATGATCCTGGAGATTTATTTACAATATTGGAGAATATTTTTTATAGAAATGTAGTACGACGGTGTTGCTACTATGTTCCTTATTTTTTCAACAGCGAAGTTAGAAAAATCATCGGTGCAAAATTCCAGGGAAGTGATTTCCATGCTGCTGATGTTACCTATCATTATCTCGTGTATAAAGGTGCTAATGCTCATTGAATTACATTGATTAAGTCTATACAACATCAACAACAATCGGAAATAGCGCCTATAGTTGGGTGACAGTTGCGACACGTGTTTATTAAATATACAGTACTGCTAATATTGTAGTTGCATCAATTATTGTTATTATATACATAGTAATGGTGATGATGGTTCTTTATGTTATATTATATTGTATTGTAATAATAATATTGTATAATGTATTGTATAATAATAATAAATGGCTGACTTTAATTCAGGTCCATATAATTTAAACTTTCAAATGGGAACGAGTATGATAATTTCTGGCCCGTCTGGTTCCGGAAAGTCTACATTTGTTGGTAATTTAATTAAACTCAAGAATGGCTGCTTCAACGAACCCCCCTTACGAGTATTGTATTGTTACGGGAGCAATCCCCCGACTATTCCTGGTATTACTCACCTTTACAAAGGTTTGCCTGAAAATATAGATAGTTTAGTAAATAGCCGAGATTTATTAATTATAGATGATTTATTAACAGAAAATGAGTCTCGTACAGCCTTAACTGTATTGTTTACTAAGGTTGCTCATCATTCCAATATATTTATTTGTTTTATAATGCAAAACATGTTTTACAGTGGGAAGCATAACCGCACAAGATCAATTAATAGCCATACCTTAGTATTAATGAAAAATCCGCGAGACAGTTTATCGGTTTTAAATTTCACGAAGCAGATGTTACCAGGGCAGACCAAATTTTTAGTAGATTCCTATCAAGATGCAACTATTGAACCATTTTCACATTTCTTAATTGATTTACGACAGGAAACACCCAAACATTTAAGATTTAGATCGGATATATTTCGTAATCATAATTGTTACATTAAAAATTACATTGACTATAAATGTAGCGAAAATAATAATAATAATAATAATAATAATTAATATTTTGTAGCAATTTTCAATAATGTTGCAACAATGAATAGACTTGTGCAGAAATATCGTAACGAATTGGAATTTCTACGCAGCGCTACCCCTCAACAAAGAACTTATTTTATTAACCATACCGCGAGTAACGAATTAATACGGCTCATTGTAAATACTGCATTAAATGTTCTAAAAGGTAACGTACAATTGACCCCTCATTAATTTAGAAATATTCGTCGTTATAAAAAGGTATTAAAATCACTCAACCGCAAAACAAAAAATATATCAAGTTACAGAAAAAAGTTAACCGATCAATCTGGTGGTATACTACCGTTTCTAATACCCTTACTCGGCATTGGCGTGAAACTTGCTGCGGGAGCTGGGGCCGCCGCCGCTGGTGCGGCTATTGCGAAAAGAATTAACCGTGGACAGTAATAATGGTTAAAACGGGAGTAACATTTAGAAAATTATATTTAGTATCGAGTAAACCGTTAGCTACTGATTTAAAACCTCAAGATATACCTAGAGTAAATACTACAAAAAGAAAACCCTTCAAAACATCAACTTCAAAGAAGATAAAAAAATTTCAGCTGTTTTTACGGTGATGCCCTTTATAAGAGATTTGAATATACATATTACTTGCGGTTGTCGAAAAGATGCCACGCAAGATGAGACTGATTTTAAGCCGAAGCTTACACAAAAAACTGTTAAGAATTTATTTAGATCCTTCATCACCTGCGGGTTTTGCAAGTATCGCAAAATTAGCAAAAGCCGCAAACATCAAACCAGCTCAAGCCCAGAAATGGTTGAGCGGGCAAAAGACATACTCCCTTCACGCACCATGTAGACATCATTATCCACCATCTAAAATATTTACGGGAGGGTTAAAAGATATATATATGATAGATCTGGTGGATATGCAGCAATATAAATCGCAAAATAATAATTATAACTATATATTAACATGTATTGATGCCTTTAGCCGGCTTGCTTTTGCCTATGGTATGAAAACAAAAACAGGTATTGAAATTATTAGTATATTGCAAAAAATATTCCAGAAGGGTAAACCAAACAGAATCGCGACTGATCAAGGGTCTGAGTTTCTAAATAAATCTGTAAGAAAATATTTAGATACTATTGGTGTACAGTATTACGTAATGTACTCTGTGAATAAGGTGGCTATTATCGAGAGATTCAATAGAACATTAAAAACAAAGATGTTCAAAATTTTCACGCAACGGGTAAATAATGTTTGGATAAAAATTTTACCGAAGCTTATTTTTGCTTATAATAGGTCATTTCATAGGACTATACAAATGACGCCCATTGAAGTTAATAAATTTAATGAAACTGAATTAATGAATAGATTATATGGGAAATATAGACAGATTAATCACAAGAAAATAAAATTTAAAGTTGGAGATACAGTACGATTATCTATCGCGCGTAATGCTTTTGCTAAAAGCCATTGAGAACAATGGACACGTGAATTATTTATTATTCATCAGGTCAGATTGGATAGAGTACCAGCAGTAATGTTCGATATTAAGGACAGTGCCGGTGCTATAATAAATGGTTCATTTTATTCATACGAACTCCAAAAGGTCCACCCGAGTAGTAATATTTATCTTCCAATTGACAAAAATATTGGCAAACTTAAAGAACGTGTGCGCAATGGGAAAAAAAGAATATTTAGTCCGATTCATTGGATCCAAAAAACAGTCGTGGGTACAGCATATTCAATAAGTTTAGGTTTATACTGTATATTAGTTCATTGAGTGAATAATGGTCACATATGACCGTAATTAATCAATATTAACTCAAATGATATTACTATACTGTACTGTAAGTCTAATATCTATAGTTCATTCGCTTTAAATAAAGCCAGTAAAATATTGATCACTCGCATATACTGCAGAAGCGGTAATGAACGTGGTAACAGATGTCTATAATTTAACATTATACTGTATATACAAAGGAGATAAGTAGAGAGAGCTTAAATAATAATAATGGCCATAGATACATATATCACTCTAGTTTCAGATAGCTCATTAAACACATACCCCAATAATAACCCTAGCGAGTTTACTGTTGATTTAGCCGAAGAATTATAATTATATTGGTCCAAACGCTAAAATTGGGCTTGCCGAGATTCAATACCAAGCAACATACAGTAATATTACTTTGCAAACTCAAATCTCACTGTCAATCGGGGTAGATGCAAAAGATGCCAAATTATACAGTTTATTTCCAGGTATGCATACAGTCGGGGTCTCAAAGTGCATCTGTTCTTTGAGATTTTCTCAAAGTTTTTCTAAAAGTGTCTAAAAGTCATTACATTACTCCCAACGGCCGCTTTGAATTCTTGTAGACACTTTTAGTTGGGAATCTCAAAGTGATTTCCTGCTTTTAGGCACTTTGAATTCTTTGAGAAATGTCACTTTGAGTTAGGTTGCGGCACTTTGAATTCTTTGAGAAAATAAACTCCGAGGTATTCCTGATTGACAGCTCGTGGTAAGTTAACAGATGCAGAGGCATTCTCGGGGAACAATATCATGCGGGCAACAAAGTGATACTTGTGTGCTGGCCAGTTGTTCCCTAGAAGCTGTTCCCATTAATTTATCATATTGAGGTTCCTGAGGTCATTACGGGATGGGTTTTCGGTCGCAAGTACAAATTTAATTTACGGCGCCCTAAAGTCATTCCAAAAAAACATTCTTAAAAATCAAATAATACATGAAACATAATTAGTGAAACAAGATTAATGCTTGACAAGATTGATTATTTTAATAACATAATACAATATCAGATTAACAATTAATATAAGAAAAACTGCACTGCAGTTTCTCTGTATACATAGTTTCATTATAATGACCTAAAGAAGCCCTGTTTGGAGAAAGCTTGTAATAACATTTGTTATTCATTTCATTAGTCACCTGAGGTCAAACCGTACTACCGTAACTGTTTAATTAATATGATAACTATGTTGACGAGAGCGCGAGAATTCCTTCTTAAAAACTAAGAAAGGCTTTCGACTTTCAAGTACGATAGAACGGCTACACACTTGTGTTGTTTTAGCTTAATAGAGATATTAAAATATCCCCTGCCCCTGGCGTTTATATTTGAGCATATTTTAAATGTTTGCCTCATATTCAATTGATGTGTACCGCGGGGTACCGCCTTCTGGAAAAGCGGCACCCAGTTTAAACTATCAATCACAGCTAGCGAGTAGCGACCCATGGACGGCGACCTTCAAACAAACAGGTGCAGAGCCGGAAAGAACTGTCGTGTTGCTGTTTGCTTGGCTTGTGGTACCATTTGATTACATAATAGATTTTGGCAGACTGGGCGGTCGCTCTGACCTGCATTGCGCACCAACAATGCCTAAAACTTCTATGGGAACAGCCAATTAGAGCGCTTGAATCATTTCTCTTTATTCCTGCCTCTATCTTTATTCTTTACTTTGTATAACACAATTTACAGTGCGGCAAAGAAGGGCTGGTTGACAATTGAAATGCATTGGTAAAGGAATTCGGCGTTCACGTGGGCTAAACAAATTTAAACAGTACAGTTTTAGCACTATACATTAATATAGATAGGGCAACAGACAAACTGTCTATGACACAAATACCAACACATTCCAATAGCCCGCAATTATGGCGTCTCTAAAGAGTCAAATTATAAATTAATAAAATCCTCTATGAAACAATAAAAATACCTACCAAAAATACTGCTGTATTAAATATTAGTTACTGCAGTAACAAATATTTATTACTGCAGCAACAAATATTTATTACTGCAGTATCAAATATTTATTACTGCAGTAACAAATATTTATTACTGCAGTAACAAATATTTATTACTGCAATAATCAATATTAATAATTGAATAAATAATTGAATAAAAATTTATACTGCAGTATCAAATTATTTGTTACTGCAGAAAAAAGACAATTTTTTATTACTGCAGTAATAATTAATTCTTACTTTCAGTAACAAATATTTATTACTGCAGTATTTTTTGGAGGCATCTTTATTGTTTCATAGAGGTTTTTATTACTTATATTTTACCCTTTAGTCAAAGTCAATATACACCATTCCATAGCCAGCTTCAGGCTGGACTGTATGAAATGACTGACAGTACTACTTTGAAATCTTTGAGGACACTTTGTCATTTTCTTGGACCACTTTTAGAACTTTGAGACACTTTTAGTTCTTTGAGAAAATCTCAAAGAACAGATGCACTTTGAGACCCCGACTGTAGCTCTATTCAAGTCATTATTGATGATATAAATAAACTGTTTAATTCTGAAGCGAAATATAAAGATTTTGAATTCATTTTTAATACAAATAATTCTAGAATTAAATTTAAATTTCCTAAAAAGTTGAAAAAAATAAAATTAAGTCTACGCGGTGATATAATACAAATTATAGGCTTAACACAATTATTGGATCAGAATCATCCGGGTATTCCGAATTGGGATATATACAGTACCACTACAGTGGATGAATTAAGCAATATAGAACAGCCGATATTAATTTTAAATTATATTGGACCAAAAATTTCAGAAATTGGTATTTTAGATTTTCCAGATCCCACGAATATTACTCGTAATAAAGATACAATCTTCATATATACAGATATTATTAAAAGCTCTTTTGTTGGTGACGCTTTAGCTCCGCTCTTAAGAACCTGTCCTTTAACCCTATTCCACCTGGGCTCTTTTGTCCGAGATTCCACCTGGGGTTGGGCATAATATGCCCAACAGTTTATTATACACTAAAAAGTAATGATAATTTTATCAAAACTTTCCAAATTTTCGCAGGTTTATAGAAAAATATATAATGCATCTGTTCTGAGTTTTATATATTCATAATTTTAAATAATATATCCATATAAATGAATTATCATGAAGATAACCCATTATAGTAAAAAGATGAGATAATACTATACATACTCCTCCCAACACCACTGTCTGCCTAACTCTGCCTGACATCCCAAGTGAAAATTTTGCTTGCAGGGGTGCTGTTATTGAATAGATTTATTCACCTCTGTTTATGTCTGCTGTATTACATTAGGAATATACTGGTTTCAATGGTGGTTGTTGTTTTATCCTAGTAGACTTATTGCTTGCTTATCTGTCAGTTTAGTATTTTGTTATTAAAAAATAATGTGATTGATGTGTACTAATCCAGGCAGTAGACAATCTCATGTTTGAATTTAACTTTACAACCCAGCCAAGTGAATGTCCTGGACCGTAATTGGTTGTATTCTAGCTTGTTGACCAAGGGAACTATCCAACCAGGGATTATCTTTTCTACCAGTTAGGCTAATAAAGATATTATAATAAAAAAATGTGACTATGATATGAAAAACACACCATAGCACAAAAAGTATCAATGATGAAAAAAATATTTTGTTACCATCAGAAAGCCAATTAAATTCTAGGAAAAGTCAATGAATTTCATAATAATACATAAAAATCATCATGATGAATTTCTAAAAATAAAAAGTGTTGGGCAGATTCTGCCCAACCCCCCAGGTGGAATAGGGTTAACACAATTAAATCGAAAATATATTAATCACGAATATGAGAGCATTTGCTATTACTCATTGTTGAATAAAAAACTAAAAACAATCTTAATTACTTTGCGTGAAGATCAAGGAGAATTAATTAATTTCAACGGAGGTCGCACTGTTATAACACTTAAGTTAATACGCGGTGGTGATGGATGAATTCTATGTTAGGCTACCAAGTAACTCTTGTCCAATTGATTTCCCCCGTAATACTAATAGTAATTATCAGATCAATTTTCATGGTGCCTTACCTATAAATCCAAACGAAAACTGGGTGGTTGGTATAAAAAGTATATTTTACTTAACCAAGTTACCATCCATGTATAACAATGTAGAGAATGTTATTTTATTAAAAAAAGGGAAAACAAATTTTGAGGATACACTTCCATCCGGTTTGTTCTACAGTATTAATGACATTATAGATTATTTTAACACTGGGGCGTTGAAAGATAAATTACAAATAGTTGAAAATACTCAGCAAAATATATTGCAATTTATTTTAGGGAAAACTGTACGAGAGTTATTTATAGGTCAACAATTAGCCTATTATTTTGGAATTACTGAAAATAATCTCGGTGCGAATTTAAATCCAAATTTTAAAATTATTTTGAAGACGAAAAATAATATAAAGGGTTATTTAATAAAGATTATCGGAAATGAAGAAAAAGCTTACCAAATGGTATTTTTATGTCCTCAACCACCCAATTCTATTCCAGAACCTAAGTCAAACATGTATGTGACTACTAATATAATTGAAAATGAATATATTAATGATTTTGGCTTAGCTTTACTTCGTCGCGTGGCAATACCTGATGACGTGAAATATGGTAGTGTAATAAATAACGAATTTGCTAAGGATACAATTCATTATATCCCTGTAAAAAAATCATATAAGATAACATACATTCATATTGAAATAACAGACAAAGAAGGAAAAGATTTAAATTTTAAATATGGTACAACTTCTATTATCTTACACTTTAAAAAAATAAATTAAAATGGATTCCGATTTATTTCAAAGATACAGTAAACCTCAATATGGTGGTGCAGACTCTAATCTTGCTGTTTTTAAAGGTGGTAGAAGTATGAGAGGCTCGACGCAAGTTCCTGTTTTTCGAGGTGGTTCATATATTGACCCTTACGGTCAACAAATTGGTGCATTTGGTCCAAACTTAAAACAACGTCGATTTCAACGTTATCGCAGAGGTATGCAGACAAATCAACACGGGGAAGGTATACTTACAGATGCTTTATCTACATTGAAAAAATTTGTAAAGCCATTAGCAAAAAAAGTTTTACAAAAAGCTTTACCATTTATCACAAAATTTATGAGACAACACGTAATACCAAAAGGTAAGCGTGTCTTACATCAGCAGGCTAATATGGTTATTAATAAAGTGTTAAACAAACTACCCCGGCCTAACCAATAAAGACACAAAACTGCTCTATTTATTAGACAGGGCAATCAGGAGCGTATTATTGCTAATGTAAGGGCTGCTAAATACAAAACCGCTACTCATCGTTAGATGGCGCTAACCTGCCGTCCGCTAATATATTTAACTAATTTTCTACGGCTCCTGCTAATTTCTTGTTCCTTTCTCTACCGATTACTCGATAGAGAGCTAATTGTTCGAATATATGAGCCACGCGGGAATAACCAAAACAATAACCCAAATCGGCTCCCTAAGCTGACTTAAAACAAGTATGAGAGACTTTACACTCAGAGTATATTCTTACGGCCTAATCTAGCTGCTAAAACGCGTTAACAACAACGTCCTTTCTAATCTAATCTAATCGCATCTAATCGCATCTAATCGCTTCCCTAACAGAATGTGTGAATGTGAGAATATTTAAATAATCAAAAATTGTTACAGTGTTTATTTCGGGACTCAAACTTACCTGCGGCTGGCTTTAGACCAGCAATTTACTGATGCGCGCTATATACTGTATACTACGATGTGAATTATTGTCCGCTAATTCAAAAAACCGCCCAGCGTGAATAGTGTACGGTACTCTAAATTATTACCTTAACTACCCTCCGCTATGGTGCGTACAAATTCTTAATTTTACTAAATAATTACAGTCACAAATATGTAACGGCGTACTAATTACTAAGTATTCCAGAGTGCGTAATTCTAATTTATTACTCAACGGGTCGCACTAGCAACAGCCTAAAATACCGTATTATTTTCGACCTAATCAGTAATTAATTACAGTAAACTAAGATATAGAAATCAATCAAAGGGAAAAGAGCGCCTATCCAAGCATTCGTGATTTTTTAGGCACACTTTAGTAACATACCAATCAGCGTAACAATATATAGTTTATACTTACCAATTTTAGTTCTTAACGCACAATTCACAATCAACAGTCAGATAGCAATTCGCAACGTAAAGCACGCAGGTCTCTCCCGGCTACATCTAGGCTTCCTAACTAACCCAATTCCTGTCCCCCTAATACTACAAAATAGAGACAAAATCTGGATCATCAGCCCCTAATTACTGCACCGGCGCACCTGACCCGCTCTACACTGCGAACTTGCACCCGCAATAGTACTCCCACCAATGTTGCTCGTCTTTGAATCCTCCGCACCCCCTTCGTCGCTAACCCCCCAATGCGCCCGCCGCGCTTACCGGTAACCTAACCCTCCATCAGAATGAATAGCTACCGTAGCGGCACATGCAAATCTCAAAGTCTGACAGTCTAAGAAATCCCGTAGGATTATTGTGTCGAAAGGAATCACATAGAACCATTTGCTAAAGGGTAGAAATCATAGTTCCAATTTGTAATTAACAGTAATAGTTGGGATTGATTGAGAAACACAAACAAGAATCAACAGAAATTGCAAAGTAGCGAATCATTGCAAGAAAATCAAAAAGGCAGTAATTTACACAAAAAACTAAGCATCAAATAATAGTTTAACATGAAGGATAACTGAAGTGAGGAGTAAGGTAGGGTGTGGTGTGGGATAAGGGGTACAGACACACCGGCAAAACGCCAATTTATAGGTGATTTGAGAGGAATGATGCAATCGATCTCTTATTGGCTCCCCAATCCGAGCTATCATTAGACCAACCTGGAAGCAGTTAGGCCAATAAGAGAGCCGGATTGTGAACCTATTGCTCCCTGAAATCGCAAATCGTTACCATAAAAGGTAATTTTCCCGATGCTTAATTTGGCGGTACTAATAATATCATGCACAAATGTTAATTTAGCGCAATTATAGAGAAAATTAAAACCAGTAGCTAGCCCCATCAAGGCTAATAACAGCAAGCCCACATCCACGGTCCAACAAGAACTTGCTACCCTGGAACTATCTACTTATATCCTATTACAAAATTACATAGGTAGGGCTACATACTACAAAATGGATGAGTTCAAAATATATGGGCGTTTCAATTTCCTTATCTAAATATCATTGCGCGTTATGCCTTATCTAAATAATTATACTGCATCACGGACTAATATATGATACTATATAATGAACTAATATATTATACTGTATGATGGACTAATATATGTACAGTATAACGGACTAATATATTACATAATATAGGTACAGCGCCATATACCGTAACACCGCTCCAAGGGAAATCGAGCAATGTTTCCCTCCAATTGTAGAAGAGTGTAAGGCGATGTATACAAAACAAAATAAATCTCTTTCAAATAATCTAAATATCTTGGTACTATAATAATTCTACTATTTACAAATATTGCTATAGATATTGCATAATGAATTGCATACAAATTAAATTTGCAAAATATTATCTCTTTCAAAGTTAACGATTATTACATACAAATTAAATTTACAAAAATACTGTTTCTCATTCGTTCTACATAATGATTACTACATACAAATTAAATTTACAAATTATTCACCTTTCAATATATAAAAATTTGCTAGGGCAGGTGAAAGGAGTAAGCCAAACCTGCAGGTTTGTCTCCCCAATCACCTCATTCGCCTCTCTCATAATATAAATTCAAATCAGTGCGACTAGTGTATATGAGTCCAGTCGGATATTTGCAAAATGCTACAATATACATCAGAGCGACGATGATGTATATATCTAGAGTCTGTCGCCCCGTGATACGATGCATTACCGACCCGCTCCTGGGTTCTTCGGGCTCGCTCCCCTCTTTCGCCCCCTTCCCAGATACACCAATCGTCCTCCAGTCGATTCTGTTGACGTCGTCCGCGAGGCGTCACTCCTCGGAACCGGCGACGATGATTCCCGGCTCGTGCTTCTCCCTCGGCCTTGTCCCAATTGTCGTGCTCCTGTGGTCACTTCCGCCAACTCTTCCTTTTGCAATTGCACGCGCGCCTTCTCCGACGCACCCTGCGCCTTGCGCTGCAATCGCTGTGCCTCTATAATAGAATGGTAGTGATCGTCCTTGACTTGACGCTTGTCTTGGACCTCTCCTCCTGGTTCCTTCCGTGAGCCTTGAGCTCCAACGGTCGTCACTGTGGGCGCTGCGGTTCGCTGTTCTTCGATTCTCTGAGCGTCAACGACACCACTGGTACGTGAGTCAATAGGAATTCGTTGCGGTATTGAATAGCCGCCATCCTCCAATCTCCTCGCGCGCGCACCACCTTTCTAGTTTCCGAAAATAGACCTTTCGTGATACGGTCGCAAATAGCAACAAAGTTCCAAGTGTACTTATTATCCATATTTAGTTGTCTGAAGTATTCCCGAACAACTATGACTCCAGTGTTCTGTGGAAGGTCTTGAGCGGTCAATATGAGCTCCTGATATTGTGGCAAAGACTGTAGATACGGCTCGTACGCAACATGTGATGGGTCTACCGCCCAAAATCCATATCCCGCCTTAAATGGTAACCAACGCATCTGCGCTTGGATGTGGTCAGCCACACTCTCCCACTTATCTAGCATCTCCCGAAGTAGGTTAGCGCTATGGTTTTGGAAGGAATCGTCTTGCAGTTGGCATCTTGCGCTACGATGTCCCTTTACTCCACAATATCCACATTGAGAAATGAAAACGGTGCACGTATGAAATGAATGGTCGGTCTCGTTGCACCAATGGCAGACCTTATGCGCCGCCTCCACTACCGCGTCGCACGATTTTTGATTGTGCCTTGTGCTGCCGCACAACTTGCACCTACGCGCTTGTGGAAACCAGGCCCTCTCGTATATGAGGTCTCCAATCGGTTTCGCACTTCCTTCTTTCCCAATGTCTAATACGATGTCGTCCTCTCCGGTTAAAGGTTGTCGATCCGGAACGAAGTAAACATCCTCGCCCTTGTCCTCTATCTCCAATATTTCCTCCCGCGTTCGTTTCGGATATGTCTTCTCCACCGGAAGATCTACTCCAAACACCTCTACTAACGTCTCCGGCCAACCCTCTCTAACAGGTCTATCAGCCTCCGAGTGGAAGGGAGTACCAAACCCGCGGGTTTGATTCCCGAACCACTTCTCCAAAGCTTCTGGCGTCGGATACTCCATCGACGGTCCGTCTCCCAAATCTCCGATATTCTGTCGATATATCCCTTCGAATATCGCTAATCCTCTCCTCACCATCGACGTATTCTCTAGCGATTGGTTGAAGAACGGGGTTAAGAAACGCTTCATCACGTCGGATTGGATTCCCACTTTCGAGCGAACGTATTGATTTCCTCCGAACACCAATGGATGACGCTTCAAAACTCGCGCAACGATATCCGCTAATAAACAAGTTACCATGTTCGACTCAAGCACCAAATAATATTGTAGTGACGCACGGGGTGGCGCGCATATGTTCCAATACACTAACGCTTGCCGCTTGAAGTGGGATTTGAACTCCGCTCCCGGTGGCGTGTTATATTCACCATACGCCTCCTCGTATTTCTTCTGCGTTTTCAACTTGAAGTCCCAATTATACAATAAATGTGCTATGAAGCCCACACCAGTCTTGGCAGAGTTGGGATACTCCCTATAAATTCCAATGTCTTGTACCCATAGCAACAATTGTTTGGTGTCGACAAACGGTCTTGACAATCTATCTTCCAAATCAGTTATGGCGTTAAAGTCACTCTCCAAATCGCTCTGGACTCCCGATCCCACCTTGACGTAATCTTGGTTGAGAATAGCCTCTCTAACCTTCTTGGGTAACATCCTGGTGTCGATACGCTCTGCTCCGTGCATACCTCCTCGCCTGCATAGTGCATACCTCCAAAATCTGTTCCCTAGGATCCTTCCCTTTCCGATATTGTGTCGTGATTATGGGCTCCGGTCTCTCTCTATCCGCTCTTACGCGCATAAACACATGAGTCACACCATCGGCCGTGCGAATTTGAATGCACTTACTAGTCAAGCATTCCTGATGAGACCCTCCTTCATTGTCGTAGAACATCACTCTCCAATCCTGCAGTGATTCCTCCGTTTTCCTCCACTGACGCTGAATCTCGTCGGATGGGGTCCACATGCGCTCGATAGCCTTGTGGTCGTCATATCGGGTGTAAGATCCCTTTCTCCTCAGCCACGCCGGATCTACCTCCTCGTCATCTGGGAATGTAGCCACCGCGACCCATACCTTGATGTACTTATCTAACCATCCGAATAACTTACTCTCCTTTCCCGGAGCTCCAATCTTATCCAATGTGTCGTAGTCTGTGATCTGCATTGGGACATCACGCAAGAACTTCGCGCATAAAACTTCCCGTAGACAGTCGACGTTCCAATGATCCGACATCCTCACCATCGGCAAGAATCTAATCGCTTCTCGCGACTCCGGGTGATCTACCAATATCGCAGGTTAGTTGCCGTCGGAATAATACACCGGTCGGGGTTGAGATACGGCCTGTGGAACAAATCCGGTCACTCTCCTCGTCTCCTCTTGATGTCTATCCGCGGTCTTATTATATTCCGCTACCCGCGCTTCGAATAATTGATTCGCCTTCGCCGCTCGCTCCTCCTGCCGCAACGCATCTATGTCGTCCTGATGCTCAGGCGTGAGAGTTTTCGCTTGATGGGGCGAAGTAAACGTAGACCAGGGACTCAAGAGCTCCAAACCCGCGGGTTTGGTACCTGAGTCCCGTGCCGCTTCGCACCGCGCCTCTAGGTAGGCTCGGTATAGCGAAATGGCCGCTGCCGTCTCTATCAAACTAGGTGTCGAACAGGGTTTAATCTCCGTATACGGATCTAATGTCGTAACAGTCGGCGTAATGGGTCTTGGAGGTCGCTTGCCGCTGAAGTCGATACTGATCATCGGGTTGCTCATTGGGTAACCTCCCTCGTTGTATCTAAGGAATTGGTGAGCTTGACATCGCGTTAATATCGGTTCAGGATGTTGCTCGTCCAGTCGGTCGGGAATCGCCACGTCTTGTTTATTCATGCATTCACCACATTTGTAGAACAACTTGTATACACTGAAGACCTTTGACGTCTCTTGATCCTCGCCTCGAGTCCTCCGATACAGATGCATTCCATCGAATTGATCTCGGACTGCAGGTAAAGGCTCTTCATGTCGTAAATACATGTTCATATGGTACAGCCGCGCAATCTCCTCGTCCGGGTCTGCGCTAATGTTGCATACGTCTAACGCGAAATCGTAGGGATACCGAGTGCGATACTCCTTCCGCAAAACTTCCATGCGGTCCCCCAACGCTCTCATTCTTTCCCTCCTTAATTCTTTATCGTAAGCGGGTTTATACTTCCCATTTAGCTCCATTACCGACCTTCCATGATAGTAAACATTCGAATCCTTACATCCTGGTCGGGCAAATGGCAGCTCCGCCTCCTCTCTGGCAGTAAATCCTCTCCGCGGTTGGGCTCTAATTCCCTTCTCCATTACAATCCGCATATATACATATATATATTCCAATAAGTTCCGTTACGTAACTAATTACACTGTGGGTGAATCAGTTAGATGTCGCTGAAGGACAGACCTCCTGAGCCCCCCCCCCCCCCCCCCCCCCCCCCACCGCCTTCCAGCAGTTCAGGTTCGACTCTCTAGATCCCGTCTCATTCCTAACTATCCTCTAACCTATTCCCATGCATAGCGCAAAAACTTTTGAGATAAACTGGCCGTGACCCTGACCAACTCACTTTTTGATGCCCAAACTACTCCCATTACTTGTACTAAACTACAGTAGTTAGAAAGGACAATAGTCTCAATGCTCGACTATACCAAACCCACAGGTTTGATAATCGAACATCACACTTCACTGCAAACTACTGAGTGCGGTCCGTGTATGCCCTGGTGCTACTAACCTTTAGCACCTTAGTTGTACTGTAGGCACCAATCTGTGGAAGTTGCTAAACTCAATTCACACTCCTACGTAATATAGCCGTCACCATGGTTTCTAAATGCTATTTTCCAGGCTTCATGACTTTTCAAATTACTGTTTATCTATAGACGAATTCTAAATCGCATCTATACACAGCATCTGGAATTGTCTTGGGTTCACTTCTAATTTTTAAATTTTTTAATTTTCCAAAAATTTTGAAATAAAATTTTGTTTTGATACCCACCAGGCAAATCACCACAAACCCGCTCCTATGCATTTCCTTGTATTTGCATACGAGGAATGCATACGAAGTGAGTTGCGTCCAACACTAATTTTTATTTGAGGCAGGAGACAAATTATAATCTCCTGTCTCGATGCGTGTCTCTTCTAATAACACAATATCTTGGACCGGTCGGTCCAAGGTGTGTAAACCATTAGTTTTACACTTCTTTGGGTGCGGACACTTGCACCTAATTTTCACAGTGACTGTGCGCACTATGTTTTGCACGTCTGGGTGTATGTGCAAGATAACTCCCGTCTCCCAGTACTTTCTCTTGACAATTGGTTCGGTTATCAATACGTAATCTCCTCTTTGGAGGCTCCGAACCGTTTTGTACCACTTTGTTCTGGTAGATATGGTGGGAAGATAGTATTCCCGCCAATATTCCCAGAATGTGTACGCCACAAATTGTGTCACTTTCCAGCTCTTACGACTATATAGGTCGGCACTAATGGGTTCTGATGCCGGCACAAGAAATGCTGGACTCTGCATTAGCAAATGATTCGGCGTTAATGCAACACCGTCTGGCAACATAGCTATCGGCCTCGAGTTCAGGGTATGCTCGATTTCGATGAAAGCTGTGACCAGTTCGTCGTCGGTAAGTTGTTTGTTTACAGGCAATGTCTTAGCAATGGCCTGCTTTATGGAACGAACCAAACGCTCCCAACTTCCTCCTCTCCAAGGACTTTCTGGAGTATTGAATCTCCACTCTATTCTTTGCGGCAAAAGTGCTGCAGAAATTTCTTTATTCTGCGCTGCTCTGTGAGCCGCGTTCAACTCGCTATTCCCTCCGACAAAGTTTGTACCCTTATCAGAGTAGAACACCTTTACTAGTCCTCTCCTGGCCATAAATCTCTTTAAGGCCAGGAGCAGAGATTTGGTCGACATGTCTGCCACACGCTCGATATGTATGGCTCTACTAGCCATGCATGTCAGTAGCAGGCCCCATCGCTTGTGGGTCAGCCGTCCACTCTTTGCCTCAATCGGACCAAAACAATCCACCCCTGTATTCGTAAAGGGTGGGTCATATGCCTGCACTCTCGCTTCCGGGAGTTCAGCCATCTCCTGTTCCAATACTCTGGCGTTCACCCTCTTGCAAACCAGACAGGCGTCGTACATAGTGCCTACTGCCCTGCTTGGCTGCAATAGAATGAATCGCTGTCTCGCTGCCGACAAACAGTGTAACTTTCCCGCGTGATGCAACCTCTTGTGTATATCCCATAGAATCGCTCTTTGCAATTCTATTGGGTGACTAGGGATTATCACTGGGAACCTGAACTGTGAGTTTATGTCGACAGTCTGGATTCTCGATCTATGACAAATCAAACCCTTATGGATTAATGGACTCCATTTTCTAAGGGGTTTATAGAGAACTGGTCGTTGAGCCGATAATAGATGGAATTCCTTTGGGAAGGCACACATTTGATAATGTTTCAAATGCTTTAATTCCGCTTGATCAATGTCATCCTCTGTCAGAGGTTGTTTCAATTTCTGAATTCGCTCACTATTAGTGCTCATTTGTTCTCCCAAATGTTTCGAATGTTTTAAACAAAGGTACGAAATGTATCGGCTTAACCACGCAGTTCTTTTACAAATTGTCAGCCAAGAGGCAGACGAATTTAGTAATTTGTCATAAATACTACATGGCTCTAACGCCAGCGACGGTTGTCCGCTAACTAATGGAAGTTTCGAATCCAAACCCACAGGTTTGGAAACCAAAGGCTCCATTGTGTCGGTCATTTTCTGTCCGTCACTTACCAACTGTGACTCTGGTTTAGTCTGTAAGGGTGGTTTTACGTCATAACTTACCCTTCCTGACCTAGTAGTCACGTAAGTCTGTAGGTCTGACAGGTCTCCAGGCCGCTCCAATGGCTCTTCAGGCCGCTCCAATGACTCTTCAGGCCGCTCCAATGACTTGAGTTTGGCTTTAGACTTTGACTTAGAGACTTTCTCCACTTTGACTTCTGCATCTTCTGGCATCGGATTGGTCACTATCTTTAGTCGCTCTGGCCAATGTTCCTGTGTCCTCGTTAGAAAATCAGGTCCATGCAACCAAAACTCCTGGGACTCTTCCTGACAGAATTCCGCCGGCATTGCACCTCTCGAAGTTATGTCGGCCGGGTTTAACACTCCCGGACAATGTCTCCATTGTTCCTTCGTCGAAAAGTCGACGATCTGAGCGCGTCTGTTGGCCACAAATGTCTTTAGTGCAATATTGTCGGCCGCAATGTATACTAACACTAAGGATGCGTCCGTCCAATAAAATAAGGTCAATGTCGTGTCTAACTCCTCTGTTATCTGCTTACTTACCTCGACTGAAACTACTGCCGCCTGTAACTCTGCACGAGGGACAGTCATGTATTTGACCGGCATTGTCTTTGATCTAGAAGTCACAAAGGCCGTCTCAAATTTATCCTGACTTACCTCTCGGCGAAGGTAGGCTACCATACCAAAGCCGGTGTCACTTGCGTCACTGAATAGGTGGAGTTCGAGATCAGCTGGGAATACCAGCTGATTCGGAAAGTAGGAACGGGGTACATCTATGTTTTTCAATAGATGCAACTCGGCTTCCCACTCTCTCCACTGCTTTGCATGTATAGGAGATATTGGTTCGTCCCACTCTAGGTCGGACAACCAAATTTTCCTCATGCACGCTCGTGCCTGTAATATTACCGGACTGATAAAGTTCATCGGGTCAAATAGTCTACTTAATGTCGATAAGCAAATTCTCTTTGTCAAAACTTTGTCTGGACTACTGGGCTCAAATCTAACTCTTACCTGGAACTTGTCCGTGTTCGGGTTCCAAGCGAGTCCCAGTACTCGCGCCATGGGGATGGGTTCTACCCCCAATTCAATGTCTCCGCTCCCGCGATCTTTCACCGGGAACGACTCTAATAGGGCCTCCGAGTTCGTAGTGAACTTGGTCAGAGGAAATCCCCCTGTAGCCAAGCACTCCTGCAGGCCGTGAGCCACTTCTATGGCTTGTTCCGCTGTGTCCTTGGACACCAATCCGTCGTCCATGTAGAAGTTTCTCAAGATGGACTCGATAACCTCTACTGGATACTTACCAATCTGGGCTGTTGCCGTTTTCTTTAGAACAAACAGCGTGCCATTTGGACTATCGCGGGCACCAAATATCCTAACGTACATTTGGTATGTAACCACTGGGCCGGATAAGTCTTCATTCTCAAACCAGAGAAATCGAAGGCTATCCTGGTCTGCCTTACAGGCTCTTACCTGGTGGAACATCGCCTCGATGTCACAAGTAAATGCGAATCGCCGCTGTCTAAAACGCAACAGTATTCCTATCAAATAATTGTTCAGGTTGGGTCCGTCCATCAACTCTGAATTCAGGGACATACCTCTGTAGACTGCTGCGCAGTCGTTGACTACTCGGACTTTGTCAGGTTTGTCAGGGTGAGTCACATAGTGGTGTGGGAGGTAATAAGTCTGGTCTGTCACTAAGTCAGGGTCCTCTACCTTCCCAGCAAATCCCTTGGCGAAATAGTTGTTGATCTGGGCGCAATACTTCTCCCTAATGTCCGGATTCTTCAACAACCGAGCCCTTACTCCGTTCAATCTTTTCAAGGCTAAGCTGTAGTTGTTCTCCAACTTAGGAGGTTGTCGACGCCACAACATTCCAACTTCAAAATGTCCAGTCGGTAGCAGACGTATGGTATCTTCCATCATCTCCAGCGACCGTTTCTCATCAGTAGACATGGCTAGGTCATATCCACCGGGTTCCATTGCGTCCCTATCCAGCCATTCGACGGTTCTGGCTCCTGTCTCGAGGTCCTGGCGTATCAATTCCTTCTGTAGCTCCTCCTCACTGTATTGGAAAATGTCTAGGTCTCGATATTTAGCCACTTGACCCTCCACTATGTCGGTATAAGTCAAAACGTTACTCAGATAGGTAGCGTGGGCCGCTGAACCAGACCCACGGGTCTGATAACAGTAGTCCTCGGGTTCACTATCTGTCCGGTCATTGTGAAGTGGTTCCGACAACCTAACATTATCGGGAATCAACTCCTCGTCCGACTCGCTAACGTCACTATAATGGTCAATACAGGTTCTCCTAAACTCGTCTATGTCTGGTGGTTCTACTAACGGTGGTTGAGTTATAGGCTGTAATCCGTCGTATCTATCCATTGGCTTGTCGCCACCTGTAAACTCATAAGACATGGGTACTCGTGTATACCAACCTAATATAGTCCTATGGGCATGTGGTCCATTGACATGCGGCTCAGCTGGTCTCGTTTCCCATATTTGGTGTGCGATCAGCTGTTCTGCACCAATCAACATAGAAACATTCCTATAACCTACCTGGTGTCTCGGTACTCTGAGTTTGTCAAAATACTCCTGTGCTATGGGACTCATCGGTGGCACCTTACCTAACTGCCTGCCGAACCCCTTCATAGCTAGACACTTGAATCCATCTAATGGCAAAGCTTTCCGTTCTTGTCGAGTGTGTTGGTCTCTCGGAAGTAGGGAATCTAGTTCTACAGAAATTCTGTGTCCCTTGAGGTCACGTACCCCGTGCATAGACTTTAACTCTATTTGTATTTCCTCTGCATCCTGGAAGCTAGAAACGGCTCTCGCCACTTCCTCGTCTATATATGATAATGTGGACGCAGTGTCCAACATCACATATATTCTTTTTGATCCCTTATCTCCAGTAAGTTTCACCGGAATCACGCTAAATATTTCCGACGTGGCCGATGATAAATACGTCCGCGCGCTGGTCGATGAACTATCCGCAGTGAAACCTTGGCAGGTCACCTCTCTTGCGCTCGATTCGCCATCCTCGTCCGACGAACCTGGTTGGTAACCATCGTCTTGAATGCCGGTATACGTATTTCTTCTTATCGATACGGGTTCTTCGCTCTCCTTCCTTTGAGGATTTCGCTGTAAGTAACGGTCCGTTGGGGTGTGGAAATCCGCATGTAGCAACTTGTGATGTAGTCTGCCGCATTCCATGCATCCGTCCTTGCTGTTCGGGCACTGCCGCCGTACATGACCTGGCGCAAGACATGCCCAACAGGTGTCCAATGTCCGCACTTGAAATCTTCTCTGTTCCGAATTTAATTCTTTGAACCGTCTGCAACTATCCAACTTATGATCGTCAGATCTTACCTCCTTTAGTAAGCAGAATTGGCAACCTACAAATCCATCCGGCAACTCCTGTTGCTTTAACCTAGGTCTATCTAACCGCTCACCTGACCATACTCGCGAGTCTGATCTAAAGGCTGGGGTACTCGAATTATATCTGTCTACTGAGTTAAATGTCACAGTGGTCCTGTCATCGTCAAAACTTACCATAGACTTACCGGTAACAGGTTTAGACTCCCACATATTCTCCTCTGAGAAGTTTGATTTCATCTCTGCTACTGCGTCTGTGGCTATCATGTCATGGATATGTTGAAGTGTCAACACCTTACTTTGACCCTCCAACTTATTCTCTAATTTGCGCCATTTCTGACTGTAACGCATGTTTAAACGTCTTATTACGCTCTTCAAAACTTCGGCGTGATCACCAAGATAAGGTAGATTCACCATCATCAAGATGTCTAATGCGTTCGAAATAGCATTCGCTAAGTTCAACAGCTCTAACGGAGTTGTAATCCTTCCGCCCTTACCCAAGTCTTCTACTATCGACTGTGCCATCTTGGTTTTATTCCCATAGATGTCGCTAAGCGTCTTCATTGCTAACTCAAACGCCCTTTCATTGCCGACGAAGTTGTCAGCAATGACTCTAGGTTCTCGATGGAGCATTTGAAGCAAATAGTTGAACTTCTCGTTGGGAGTAAAGGTGCTGTTGGTCAGCTGTTCGTCGACATAGGTTTTGAACGTCCTCCAATGCTTATGGTTGCCCATAAACTTCTGGGGTTGTTGCGTCGGCAGTCCTTGCCTAGCAGCAAACTTACCTATGTCTCTAAGTGTTGCGTCGTTCCGGGTTAACAAATGGTTTAGTTCTGCAGGGTTATTAAGTCTGGTCCTTTCCCGGGGATTAAAACTTACCTGCTCCGCGTCCATCCTTCTTTCCTTATAGTTTCGGGACTTCTGATGTCTCATGTCATCCTCTTCATCGCTTGATTCAGTGTCAGTCCTTAGCGCTCGCGATGGTTTGCGCGCTGAGGCCCTGACCCAGGCATCTTGTATAAACTTCTCGGCCGAATTTTCGAAATCGGGATTATGGATAGTCGGGACAGGCATCCTTACCTGAGGTCTATGTGGTATAGTTGCCTCCAATATGCGTACTCGTTGACTAGGTTGGACTTTATCTAACTCAGGCCTGCTAGGATTTGAATTACTTCTTACCTGGGCTGCTTCCTTTAACCGTAGGTTGCTAAGCATGTCCGTTATAGGTTGGATGTGCGGCGATATAGCTTGCGCTAAACTGGCACTTAACTCATCCCTCGTAATAAATTCCTGGCTAGGGTTCTGTTGTATAGTCGGCTCTATCTGAATAATCCGCTGTCTCTCATATGATCCCTCTTCCGGTTTATCCCGTAAGTTCTCCGTTGAACTGGGTCGGCGCTCCGTCCGCGTATTCCAAACCCGCGGGTTCGGTTCACCAAATACTCGTCCCGTTGGAGTTTCTCTAAACTCTTCATTCTCGCGTTCGGTATGTAGTGGTGCGGTGTTCTGATGCCGTGGATTCTGTGCGATAGGTGAAGCACTAATACCAACTGGTGTGCGATTTGTAGAGAACGGTTTAGCGATCCGTGTACTCGTAATAGCTGGACCGGGTATAGGAATTCTGGTCATCGTCGACTCGCGTATAGTCGGAGTTCTTGCTTCCTGTTCGGCCTTCTGCAGTGCGAACAGTTCTCGCAACTCAGTACCTACACTCGCCCCACATTCTTCGATCATTCGCATCCCCTTCTCGGCGATTTCATTTGCCTTCCTGGTCCGTTCTTCGCTCTCTAAGTTTAATCTCGCACTTTCCAACTGCGCCAGTTTACGTTCTTCTTCTTCCTTCGCTCGTCTTGCTGCGCTCTCTTCTTCCACTCGCGCCTTCTCTTCATACAACGCTTGTCGCTCTTTTTTGATCTCGAGTTTGCGTTCTTTGCGTTCGCGTTCCTTGCGTTCGCGTTCAAGTTCGAGTTCGCATTCCTTCTGTTCACGTTCAAGTTGGAGTTCGCGTTCCTTGCGTTCGCATTCAAGTTGGAGTTCGCGTTCCTTGCGTTCGTGTTCAAGTTGGAGTTCACGTTCCTTGCGTTCGCGTTCCGCTTGCTCACGCTTACTTATTTCTTCCAACTCTCGCAACTTCGCGTCTAACTTACATGTTCACTCCCTTTCCCGTTCGGCTTCCTTTCGTGCTTCCGATGCACGCAAAACTTCCGCCTGCTGTTCATCTAGTCGGCGTCTTCTCTCCTCTGCCGAGTTGTGAGAAACAAGGGATCTAGCACATATAACCTTGCCTCGCGCTTGACTAACCTGAGAATCGCCACTGTCTCTAGATGCATCGTCGGGTGGAGTCAACGTCCTCTGTTGGATGTTCTCCGTCGTCGGTAGCACCTGGCCCGGTACCACCACTCCACTCTGCATCAGCCAGCCGGTAACTTCCCGCTGATACCTGCGCTCCTCCTTATCCTGTATTTCTTCCCGCTCCACTAAATCTCTCGACTCTGCGTCACTCACCTGAGTCGCCTGCGCTTGTGATGCCCATAGCAGCCAGTTCTCCGTCCTAACTCGTCGAAATCGCTCCGATAACGCGCGGTGCTCCAACAAGGCTGCTAAAACCCTGCCGTAAATCCTCGTTGCCACGTCACTCGACTGAGACTCTACTGCCTTCTTTGCGAGGACTGCAAGCTCCTCCGTTTGTTTGAGTAACGCTGAGTTGTATCCCTTTCTAATCTCTACTAACCCTTCCCTTCCGATGTTTGCTGAGTCGGCTAACATCTTCCTTACCTTTTCCGCCATCCGTGTCATATGTCCAGCATGCGCGCGAAGTTTCTTCTTTATCGCGATGTCAAGTTCTCTTTCGCTTACCTGACTCACACTTGGTGGACTTGGATTATGGTGGATTATTTCGGGAACTACGGGTACTCCTTATAGCCGCTGGGACCACGGCACTTACCATACCCACAGGTCTGGAAACCGGGCTCCGGGCTCTCGCTTCTGCTACACTACCCTCCCTATCACTCATCTCTGGTCGGGTTGCTGTACAATCCTTCCTTACAGTAGCGGTAGGGGATCCTAATACTATTACCTGAGGTTGTTGTTCTTCCTCACTAGTTACTGTCTCGTCCTCCTGTTCACTTACATCAGCGTCACTCGCTGTGTCGTCATAGTCGGCATTGTCGTCAACAGTAATATTAACGCTATCGTCAGTCGGCGGTCCTGCCGCCATCTCATAGCTGTCCTCTAGTGCCTCCTTCTCTGAGACACTCATAGTCTAAATAATATTTGCCTTCCGGCAAAATCTCGCAAATATTCGAGATGTATATATATATAATTTAATCGAAAATACGATTAAATTATTGTCAAATAATCAATTTGTCCAAAATATCAAAATAAATTCGCAATGCAATATTGTGAATTTAATAGGATCTAATTTTAGCAAATACCAGTACAATATTTAAACAAAATATTATTCTATAGCTATTATATAGTATTTAAATACCGGTATGACACAAATAATTTTTTGAATCTAATACAAAATATTCAAAATAAACTTGCCACCCAAATATTTCTAATTTTACATATATAGCTCTAATTAACGCAATTTTAATTTCAAATATTATATGTATCCACTAGCGCGAGGCTACATCTTCGGGTTACGACTCTCTCTCTCTCTCTCTCTCTCTAACTCGAGCGATTCAAAAACCCATGGTCGGCTAAACCTAACTATCCTAACTAATAAATTGAGTTCAGCTTCGCAGTTAAACAACCGATAATTTTTTACTGCTTCCACAAACACAATGGTGCCAACAGAACAACTAACCTTGTTTGCTGTGAGATTCCACGTCCGCGTCCAAAGTTTCAGTCTTTTCGCTGATTGCAAACCGAACCCGCAGACCCACACGAACCCCAAACTCAGAAGCTCCGTCTTGCCATGCATCTCCAGATGGTATAAAATAACTAAGCGGTTATCTAACATACCGGTACAAAACTCTAGATTTTATTACAAAGTTAATTTTGACCGAAACTGAATTCTCACAAACCTAGCTAAAATTTTTCAAAAACTAACTTACAGCTTGCCCTAACGGCCTAATGAACTGCTGTATTTGCGATTAGTAAACGCACTACCGTACATCCACTGTACGCAATACAGTAAGTAAAACAGTACACCAACCTAACAGCCTAATGAATACTGTGTGCGGTACAGCAAAACAAATGTATTTTCTACTGTACGCAGTAACAGTAATCACTGAATCAGCCTAATGTACTACTGTACTATTGTACGTGACCAGTGAATACAGTAATCTAAACTATCAGCCTAATGATACACTCTATACTGTTACAAGCAACAGCGAATCACGAGCCTTCACGGTACGCTGTACAGTGATCCTACCTAACAGCCTAAAGAATATACTCGTCACTGTACGCAGTAGGCCTACAGCAGACAATATATGTGCTTTACTGTTAAACAAACTACCCCGGCCTAACCAATAAAGACACAAAACTGCTCTATTTATTAGACAGGGCAATCAGGAGCGTATTATTGCCAATGTAAGGACTGCTAAATACAAAACCGCTACTCACCGTTAGATGGCGCTAACCTGCCGTCCGCTAATATATTTTACTAATTTTCTACGGCTCCTGCTAATTTCTTGTTCCTTTCTCTACCGATTACTCGATAGAGAGCTAACTGTTCGAATATATGAGCCACACGGGAATAACCAAAACATAACCCGAATCGGCTCCCTAAGCTGACTTAAAACGAGTGTGAGAGACTTTACACTCAGAGTATATTCTTACGGCCTAATCTAGCTGCTAAAACACGTTAACAATTACGTCCTTTCTAATCTAATCTAATCGCATCTAATCGCATCTAATCGCATCTAATCGCATCTAATCGCATCTAATCGCATCTAATCGCAAAGACTGGGGTTCCCTAACAGAATGTGTGAATGTGAGAATATTTAAATAATCAAAAATCGGTACAGTATTTATTTTGGGACTCAAACTTACCTGCGGCTGGCTTTAGACCAGCAATTTATTGATGCGCGCTATATACTGTATACTACGATGTGAATTATTGTCCGCTAATTCAAATAACCGCCCAGCGTGAATAGTGTACGGTACTCTAAATTATTACCTTAACTACACTCCGCTATGCTGCGTACAAATTCTTTATTTTACTAAATAATTACAGTCACAAATATGTAACGGCGTACTAATTACTAAGTATTCCAGAGTGCGTAATTCTAATTTATTACGCAACGGGTCACACTAGCAACAGCCTAAAATACCGTATTATTTTCGACCTAATCAGTAATTAATTACAGTAAACTAAGAAATAGAAATCAATCAAAGGGAAAAGAGCGCCTATCCAAGCATTCGTGATTTTTTAGGCACACTTTAGTAACACACCAATCAGCGTAACAATCTATAGTTTATACTTACCAATTTTAGTTCTTAACGCACAATTCACAATCAACAGTCAGATAGCAATTCGCAACGTAAAGCACGCAGGTCTCTCCCGGCTACATCTAGGCTTCCTAACTAACCCAATTAAAAACAAAAAGAGACTATGGGTTAATAGTAAATACCGATAAAGCGCATCTACCAGGTGTTCATTGGGTGGCTATATATATACGAGATAATGAAGCTGAATTATTTAATTCGTTTGGTCCAAAATATCCAAACAGATGTATCGAAAAATGGCTTGAGAAAAATTCAACAAAGTGGTGTACTACTCGCAGGCAATTTCAAGACCCTAGAAGGATCACATGCGGGTTATACTGTCTTTATTACTTGGTAAATCGAATTCACACAAATTATCCAATGAGAGCGTTTTCAAATAATGTGGAAATAAATGAAATAATATTATATAAATGGCTTGTTAATTATTATAAAATAAACCAACAAGCGTTGTAATTAATCATTTAACTTTTGTTTATCTAAATATATTATCAGATAAAATGGATAATATTATTTTTGTCGATTTTCAATATTATACGATAGACAATAAGGAATATCCGGTAGTATTTAAAGAATTTGCTATATTCGATTCTAATTACACCAAAACTAATGTAAAGACGTTTTTAATTAAAGGACCTCCTGATATTAAGTTATCGGCATTAGATAAAGCCCACGTAAACAATTTACGGGACATGATTTCACATTTACCCTGGGATTACGGTGACATTTCGCAAGATGACTTTAAAAAGTACATGAAGAGACATTTAAAATATAAAAATATATATATATGTATTCGGGTTGATGAAGCTGGCAATATTAATTTCCGAACTTGATGTACTTGCTCCAAAATCGATGGAGAAATTGGGAATATATCAACGGTATTACAACTATTTAACCCCTTGTCCCTTCCACGATCAATTTACTACAGTAGAAAATAAATGCGCTTCCCACTTAAACAGAAAGGATAACTGTCTGCGGTACTGCTCCGCAAAACGAGTCGGAGGGTATGAATTGAAACGATTTTTCGTGAGAAAGCGATTAACTGAGACTGATGATAAACAGAAAGAAATAACTGTGGTGGAAGATGTACTCGTACAGTAGGTTTACTCTAAGCATGTAATGTGATGGGATAATATAATTGTTTTAATGTCAATAAAAATAATAAAAACATTAAAATCTGTTTTTTTATATCTCAGTTTGACTGAAGGTGTAGAGCTTAAGTTTACACTCACAAACACAGCGTACCTACCGGTAGCCGGCTGTTGTATCAGAGTTTAACTACCAGTAGCTGACTTTACACATACAGACATTTAACAGCAGAATGGCTCCCCTTCAGCCCTTCTAGACTGACAGCACCCGCAGCGCTTTAGCGTTACTTACTAGTAACAAAATTAAATTAACTCGACATGTGGTTCGTGAATGCGGTATTAGAGAGGCCCACCTAACAATAGGCCTACTGGTACCGGCACTGTAGCACTCTTGTAACTGTATACTTGGATAGGGCAAGGGCACGCTGGTTTCTCCGATTTAAGGATTAGGCTATTACACTTGAATGCTTCCAATTTTCTGTTTACAACTTTAATTGGTCTAATCTACATTATTATTATTACTGTGGGCTACTACTGTCGCATAGGTAAGCCTATACAGCTATAGTTAACTTTATGCGGCCCCCTTTTTCGAATGTAGGCCCAATATGGTTTACGGTTAACCTTTAGAACTCACGGACAGGCACACCTTCATTCGGTTTGGCATATAGGCCTAATGACTCCTCAACTGAAAGCCGGCCAGCTCATTGATACAATAGGTGTGGCTAGCAATATATAAAATCCACTGCTCACAAGTTCATTCACTCCATGTTGTAGGCCTATATAAAACATAGTTAGTTTATTTATGTATTCGCTTTTTTTTTTAATTAGATATAAAATATACAATACAAAAAACCTACTGCTACCGGTAACACATTAACACTGAAACAAACAGACTGACTCATTATATACGAGTCTACTTGCTACTGGTGTGTTCTTGGATTTGTCGGAAGTAGTAGAGTCGGAAGAGGAGCTACTGATATTTCTTATTCTTCTTTCCAGTGCTCACCCCTACTATAGTTATCCAGACTTATCTGGTGAGCTTCTCCAGCCTGCACCCGAACGTTTAAACTAAAGTTTTTATTTGTAGACAATGTAGTTTGTCGACCTTCGCCGCTCGTTTTATTTCTAACCATTATAGTAATCACTCCATTGTCATTTTTCAAATGTAATTCCATTACATTTAACGATGTAAAAAAGAGCTCTTCCCCCTCGAGATCAAATTTTAGTAAACAGTCGCTATCTCTATTTCCAATAAATGCGAACGACATGTTGGTTGAGTGATTGAATGTTTGATGGATCACCGCGACTGAAGTTAGGAGGTTAGTTTTTTTTTTGCAAGTACAAATACAAGTAGGTCTATACCGGTATTTTTTTTTTATTTACGGTAACAAAATTATACTTAAGATAGAAAAATTGAGTTTATATATATTTTTGTAGAGGGTCGCAGATGTTTACATTACAAAATTCACATAGTTAACAAAATGCACAACATAAACTTTTCCCATGCGGATTAGCGATATATGCTCTGTTCATTGTTTTATTATGAATGTAGGGAAATGCATAGCTGATGTTTTAATAATATGTACTGGTATACAGGCTAGTAACAGATAGGAGGGCTTCGACTTTGACTATGAATACCAGTACACAGCCCTAAACTTTTCTCACCGAGCTTAGCGATGCTCGCTGCACACACACACGCACACACTCACTCTCATAAGTAACAGATGCGCAACTGTAGCTCACTCGCGCGATGCTTAGCTAGCTAGCTACTGTCTCTGGGTATACTATGCATACTTGGGTGTTACAAGCAATCGCTCTACCGAACCCGGGTTGAAATTCTTAGTATATTTCCTAAGTTCTAAACAAGTCTGCTTAGTAAGACTTAGAACGCTCAGCAACGCTGGTGCCAAGGGTGAGTAAAGTACTTAACAAATTTTCCAATTTCATAAAAATGACATTGCAAGTTTATAATGTTTAGTAAGTTGTTGCTATGTGACTGACAAGTATTACAGGATATATAAACGTGCTTTATATGTAACCGATGATATATGCAAGTGTAATGAACTAATAACATGCACATTACAAATCTAGCATATATCTGTAACCTACTGTATATATTCCCGGCACTAGTTCGAACCTGCGTCACTAATTTTTTTAAGTAATAATTATTTTTGAAAAATAAATATTATGGGAAGAGTGGAAGAGTGGCAAATGAAAGTAAGTGATGACCCCCCCCCCCCCCCCCCCCCCCCCCAGACGAGAGAAACAACAAATAGAACATCATAGTGAGTGATGTACTGTATGCTATACACTTGTGTTTGGTTTGATATTCTTTGTTGCAACCCCCCCCCCCCCCACAATGACATATGTAAACAAATTAATACAGAGACTCTTAATGTTTTTAATATATTAATATAAACACCAACAAACATATTATTACGCTCTACGTCACATAATTATACACATCAGATATAAACTCACAAATACTGTAGGTCTACACTAAAACAGAGTTATGTCGGAAAAATTTAACCAAAATGTTCAAAAATGGTATTCCTTATTTCTGTTTATACAATAAAACTATTTAATTCAAATTTGTAATCTTATCAAGCACTACAGTAGATTACGACTTGAGCACGGAATAAAATAAAAAATCACCCCATCATATAAAGGTACTAATAACATGATCATATATTATAACTATGGATTGCAGCAATTGTATTTTGAACATTAGGGTTAACTTTTCCCAACGAAAATAGTGATTGAATGATCAAATTAATATTAGTTTTTAAAAATAATTAAGTCATGTTCAAAATCATTTATTATTGAGTTTAGATGCAGGATAACTGCCGGTTCATTGTGGTGGACCAGTTGAATTTTATATACTGTAACATTTTTTTTACCATTTCGTTACTACCGGGTGTCTGTGAGAAAAGACTGTTTCCTTGGGAAAATGTCTGGAAAAAAAACAGAATAAAAATCAGGGTTTTTTTTAAGTAGGCCTACTTTTTTATCTTCATTTTGTTATTTTTTTATTGGGAGCTGCCGCCCCCAAACCCCCGTTTAGTACAATGAAACGGGTTTAACAATAATAATATAAAGCAGAAATTACAATTAAAATTAAACACTGCGAATTTTAAAAGAACCTACAGTAACTATAAATCCAAAAAGACTAGCACATATAGGTCTACATACAGTACAAATAAACAAATAAGAGAAAGCACAACACATTACATAGTTTACAGATTCAGTTTACAGAGTCAGACGAGTGGAGTGATCGGCAATCCAGCTCCATCCTCCGCAACCAGACCACGGCGCCACTTGAGAACATGAGAAGCCCCTCGAACTATAGCGAATGCGAACTGCACACGGCGACGAACCCACTCCATGACGGTGCTATAAGGTCTGTCCCAGTTATGGTGTAACCTATCAGCGAAGATCCTCAGGAGCTTGTTGGCCTGCGGTGCCAGAATTCCATCGCAAGAGACTACGAAGGGTGCAAAGTCAGCTCTCCTATGTCTCGCTGGTTCCGCATATAGTGCGGTTTTAACGTCCTCCGCAGATTCTTGAACCCTCATCGGGGGGCGTCCCGCATACGACTCAGAGTCAATGTTTACGACCCTGATATCTAACAACGTCTGAGTCTGCGGGTTGAATGCCCCTGTAACTACAACATCACACCAAAGTCCTGCTTCTCCACTTAATCCAGGCTGGTCTCTGACTATGGGTTCCGACAGTGACGTTTCGTGGTCCAAATGCTAGAGAGGCCAGATCCCCAACAACATCACGGCGTTCATTATATGTGTTTGGAGTATGAGGCCTTTTTTAAATTCCAATTCTTCCAAATTCAATTGTTATTAATCACATTTCACTAACATTTAATTAATTTGAAGTTTAATTGTAGGGCCTATCACAATGTATCAATTAAAGAGTACAAAATACAATAAACAATTGAATTGGAGTAAACAAACAGCAATAAAACTACAGTACCAGTATAAATTAAAGTAACAAAATGCTATACACTATTTATTTAAGTAAGCAAAACTCATTAAACAATTAAACGTAAATAAAGAAAACTCAATAAACGCAACTCTGCAGTAAAGCAGTAGGCCTACTGACCACAAAATGACTGTATGAGTCATTTATTGGCGATGAATCATGTGTCTGATTTATAATTGCAATGCGTGTCAAGCACCACTAAAGTACTTATGAAATGTTTGTCAGGTTATAAAGTCACTGAAATTATATTCTCGGTATACAAAATTTGTGAAGAATTTGGTAAGTGCATTGCATGATAAGTGCCCACCAAATTATTTCTTAATATCTATACTGTACTTGGCAAGTATTTTTTAATTCCTTAACAAATAATGGAAAATGTGGTAATTGTAAAATTTTGGTAAATTTATCATGCCAGTAACTTGCCATTAGGTAGTACTTTACTAATATGATAAGATTCTCAACCCGGGAAGTTAATTAGTTTGTTAGTTAATTTCCCCAACTAGTTGTTGATTTAAAAAATATTCATAAATTTCTTCTCCCTCAATTTAATATATATATATTTTACAGTAAAAAATCTCCACCACCAAACAACAACAATAAATTTCACTCTCTCTAATTATATTTTACATCAAAAACCCACCACCAAACAATAATAAATTATTAACCAGTTTGTTGAACATAGGATAATATATATGAAATTTAAATGGAGAACACATTAATGTACATTTACCAGTGTAGAAGCAGCAAACAACAACAATATTATTTATTCTGACTTTACAGTTATTGAATATTGCGGGGTCGTATGAAATTTCTAGTTTAACATTATCAAATATAACATAAAACCCGATATTGTTTATAAGTAACCTTATAGATTACGGTGTCGATACTAAAAATATAAGTACACAAAAAGATAGATTTAAAAATCAAATTAATGTTTGTTTTTTCGAATATATGCTTTTTAACTTTATTAAAATTATATTTTCTACCAAGAATTGTTATTCGTCCATTTGTAAACATTAATATGGTTGCACCAAATACCTTATATATAAACTGATTAGGTTTGAGTACAATTTTACCTGTCAATTGAATTTTTAATTCTTTTAAATTAAGTCCATAAATGATCTGCTTACAACTTATATTTTTATTTACTATTTGATAATTCATCATCATCATCACCTTTCGGTTCTTCATAAATTGGTATATTTGATATTTTTATAGGTTTTTTGAGGTTTGTTTTATAGTGTTTTTATAGTAGTTTTTATTAAGCCAATAAAGTTTATCATCAAAGCTACTGAGTGCCAGCCGCGTAGCCAGGAATTTCCCACGGTAGGGTCCCAGACCCCAAATTGTAATTCATATTTATAGTAGTTGTGGGTGTGGGGGAAGAGCCCCCCCCCCCCCAGCGTAGTCCAGGTGTGATTGTTTGGAATTTTAACAAAATGACGCCATACGTGATGTGTAATGTTTAGTAGGGTACGCAGCAAACTTCGCTTAACAAACTTAACTTATTCTTAAAAACTAGTACTATAGGCCCTACTACCATGGAATCATAACAACATGTATTGATAACATAAAAGTATTGCAAAATGACAGTAGGCAAATTTCAATTTTACCCCTTCATGTCATTTAAATTAAGGGACGTAAAGTTTAAATGTGCTTCCGTTTTTTAAATACCTTATTTACAAATCGGCGATTTCCATTTAGTTAAATGTCGCTTCGTGAAACAATCCCCCACCCCACACCATGGTATATTATTTTATAAACTGCCACATTTTGAAATTGAACTAATTATGGTACCAGTACATTATTAATAATACACTTTTTTGATTTATTGAAAGTCAAAAAAAAACGTTTTTTTGTTAAAAAAAATTAATGTTCTAATCAATTACATTTCAAAGTAATTTTCATGGTATTAATAATAATATTGAATTAAAATACATAGCCACCCACAGGTTATTTAGTTCTGACTCGGCAAGACAAGCTACGCAATATCCAATCACGTTGGTCAGTGTACCCAGAAAAAATTACATAATTCATTATATTACATCAGAGTCAGCGTGCCTATCTTATTTATGCTATCTTTCATTGGTATATATTGAACCCTGCTTGACAGGCAAGGCACAGCGACGTCGTCTAACCAAAGCACAGAAACCAAGGCAGGAGCCAGTGGGCGCCCCCCTGCAGTGGTCAATTGGGCTCCATTTCATTGCTTTACATTACAGACTATTAAACTGGTTGAGAGATTATATAATACTAGCTGCAGGCGGCCCTTCGGGCCGCCTACAGCTAGTCACATTTGATCACACTAAAAACAATAAGTGACATTATACACCATGTCCCGTAATATACAGTAGTGTCATTTTCTGATGACACGGACAGACCCCCCCCCCCCCAGATTTTTCTACAAATCTTTATCATATTGCTTGAAATTTGAAACACAACTAGTTCCACTCACCGTCGATGACCCCATGAAGCCGGAATTTTGGATTTTGCCTTTACATTTTTTTTTATAACCGTTTTAAAAAAGTGTCTTTTGCGAAACCGCACCCTCCGCATCGTGGCCATTATTCACATTAGTCGTAATATTTCATATTTCAAATCATTAGATAGCTTGCGTTGCAAGGATTCCAAATATGTAACAATATCTGAATTTCGTTGAGAAACAACTGAGATATAGGAGTTCAAATATTGAAAGAATTATCGTTCGCTGCAGGCCATTTATTCTATTTAATAAATACACAAAATTCTAGAATGTGCTATTTATTTTATAAGTTGGCTGGCAACAGCGGTAATCCTATCCAATATATCTATTGCATAGCTATTCATACTTAAACAAATGTTCCAGAATATCGTGTATTTATTCCTCCTTTAACAGCCGCTGGATTGGTTGTGTGGGGTGCGAGTGTTGGGTTTGCTACGAATGCGCCTTCGATGCCCTACCCTCCCGCCAGGTCAATGGTGCAGAATGCTTCTACGACCGAGCTAACTCCGGACACGACGAATATTCGCCATGGGTTTACCTGTGTCGCGACTGTCACAAATGCATTACTCGCAGTCGCAGCGATAAACCGAAGAGTTCCGGAATCACTCTTGAGGATCGTGTTGAACAGTTAAGTAATCTAGTCGCATCTCAATCGGACCTTATAAGAACTGTGACTGCAGATCTGAAAACAAGGGAGGACTCCCTAGGTTGCGAGTCTAATGCTCCACGGGGTGTTCACAATAGTAACCCTGCACGTCTAGCACAGGTTGTTGAATCCTCCATTAAGGATGTACTTCACAATGAGCAAATTCGCAAAGAAGTTATTGTCGCTCGCCTACCGGAGTCCAACGGCCCAAGTGCAGACAGAGCAGCTGTAACAAAATTATGTGAAGAATTTTCGGTTGACCCGCTTTCCGTTGGTGATATATCAAGGTTGGGACGTCACTGTGAAGGTCGCGATCGTCTCCTGAAGGTTTCCTTCTCTTCCGACTTAGAGGCCCGAAACCTGCGAGTGAACCACAACCTGAACCGCTCCAACGAGAACGTCTCGGATATCTCGAGGAAATTAAGGATCCGACCAAGCCTCCCGGTAGGGGAACGGAAGTTGATGAGCGACCGATCAAAGTTAGTTCACTCACTGAACAATGCGGCAAACAACGAGGAGGTAAGTTTCAGTTTGCGATCGGACGGTTCAATTTGGAAGTTTGAACACCACGAAGATGGAAAGTGGAAACGCAACCGCCAATGGAACCATCAACAAGTTAGCGATGACCATACGAGAAATCACGCGTCGGAATCATCGCGGCCCTCAGTCGGAGCTCTCTCCCAGGCCCAGGGAAACAAGTAAAGGGAGGGTCTAGCCCAGCACTGGGACCGTTCATTAAGTGTTGTCATTTTAATGCTCGCTCATTAAAAAATAAACTGATAGAGTTACAATATTTACTATCTGATCAACAATACGATATAGTTTGCATAACTGAGACGTGGCTTAATAACGATGTACCAAATTCTTTACTAGTGAATGGAAGTAACTACTCGGTAATTGCCAGGGCTGACCGTAAACTCCGCGAGGGTGGAGGCGCCGCGATTTTAGCTCGTAACAATCTTAAATGTGTCGAAGTACCTCTCCCTGCTAACTCAAACAATACAGAATACTCGTTGGTGGTCATTGATATATTAGGCCATCTCGCTCTCTCCCATCGGTTAGCCTGTGTGTATAGGCCACCTCCCCGTCCGGATGTTTCAGATCACAGTCAGATCCTCTGGAATGACCTATCAGTTCTTTGTGATGTTGTTTTTCCGTTTACCATTGTAGGTGATTTTAATTTTCCCCAATTCGATTGGAAAGAATTTTCTTACCCCGACAATTACCTGTATAATAAATTCGGTGATTTTGTGTTACAAAATAGTTTATACCAGATCCAGTTAGTCCCCACTTGTGGAGATAATGTTCTGGATCTAGTGTTTACTACTGACCGGAAATTTATCAGCGACGTTCACACTGACGCGCCGTTTTCCACTAGTAACCACGATTGTGTTGTGTTTGATATCATTGTATGTAGAAATGACAGCGCACCTGCACCTATTACGGGATACTATGACTACTCAAACGGAGACTATACTTCTTTTAATAATTATATTAGAAATGCTGATCTTATTTCACAGCTTGCTTCTTGTACTACAGTGAATGAATATTACAATACTTTTAGTGCTGTAATTAAATCAGGTGTTGAACAATTTGTTCCTTTTAAATCGTTTAATGTCGATAAAAGAAAAAGTTATCCTTTATATGTTAAGCGCCTGCAGCGCGCAAAAAAAAAGCTGTGGAAAAGGCGTAATACCGCGCATGGGAAACAGGCGTATCAGCGGGTGGCACTACTAGCTTCCAAAGCGGCTCTTCGTGCCACCTGCGCATACGAAACTAAAATTCTCAACTCGGCCGACCCCAATAAAATATTTAAATATATGAACTCCAAAAGGAAGGATCGTAATGTAATTGGACCTTTGAAACATAACGGCGAAACTGTAGTAGATGACAGTACTAAGGCGAAAATTTTCGCCAACGTGCTAGCGGAAAATTTTTCGAATGACAACCACAGTGTCCCAATATTCAACCGTAGGGTTCCTACTGGTACATATTTGTCTACTGTAGATTTATCCCCAGTTCGTGTGTTAACAATGTTAACTAAAATGCCAGCCAAAAAGAGTGCGACGCCAGACAACTTGCCTAGCATTTTATTTGCCAGATTAGCTATTAATATCGCCGCACCACTATCTGTTTTATTTAAGTTATCTCTCGAAACATACACACTTCCATCTGCATGGCTCACAGCTACTATTATACCAATGTTTAAAAAGGGTGATCCTTGTAACCCATACAATTACCGTCCAATATCGTTAACGTGCATATCTTGTAAAGTGATGGAAATGTGTATAAAAAGTGACATTATTCTGTATCTACGCAATAATAATATTATTTCGAAGTCCCAACACGGGTTTCTTCATCGTAAATCCACGTGTACCCAGCTATTAGATTGTGTGACTGACTGGTTTCGTATTTTAGATAAACGTAGGAATATCGATATTATATATGTTGACTTTCCCAAAGCTTTCGATTCTGTAGTTAAATCAAAATTATTGTGTAAGTTAGCTGCTTATGGGATTTCTGGAAATCTACTAGATTGGTTGAATGCTTTCCTCTCAAACAGATCTCAACAAATTATTGTCGGAAATGAGTTTTCACCATTAGTTGCTGTGAAATCAGGCACACCCCAAGGAAGTGTTCTGGGACCAGTGCTATTTCTTGTTTTCATTAACGATCTGCCAGACCTGTTAAATCCCATAGCAGTGAAACTTTTTGCTGATGATGTGAAATTGTATTCTAGTACAACCGAGAGTGAATCCCTCGCCCAAGCACTCAGCAAGCTGGAGGCATGGGCGAGCGAATGGCAGCTCTCTATTGCAACCCATAAATGTATTGTTATTTATGTTGGCTCATCCAATGCGAAGCGCGAATACACTCTCAATTCGTCTGTGCTCACCTCTGATACACACTGTAAGGACCTGGGCCTAACAATTTCATCCGATCTAAAATTCGATCTTTATTGTAGAGACCAAACAGCAAAAGCTTACAAAGTTATCAATATGTTATTCCGGAGCATCGTAACTAGTAACCGTCAAGCTTTAATAATAGCTTATAAAGCCATAGCTCGGCCACTTGTAGAATATTGCACGCCTGTCTGGTCTCCACATACAAAACGCAGCATAGACATGATTGAGGGTGTTCAACGCTACTTTACTCGTCGTCTGTGTATGCGCTGTAAGATACCCTACTCTAGCTACATGGACCGCCTCGAACTGCTTTCCCTACAACCTTTAGAAGTGCGTCGAATGATATTCGACCTAAAAATGGTTTACAAAATTACACACGGTCTTGTTGATCTTGACTTTGATAATTATTTCTCTCAAGCTCCCCGAGCTGGTCTTCGTGGCAACAGTAGGAAACTTTACGTACCTAGGTGTCGTTTAGATATCAGCAAACATTCTTTCTCATCTCGTGCAGTCAGATTATGGAATAATCTCCCTTCTTCAGTAGTTGATTCTTGTAACCTGAACATATTTTCACGCAAGTTGCTGGCGATCGACTTTTTGGAACACTGTAATTTTACACGACCCCCTGGCAATCCATTATTTTTAGCACAACAGTGACAAATATCTTTTTTGTCATTTTTTTTATTGTTTTAGTTTTTCGTCTCGTTTTTCTTTTTATAAGTCTCAATTTTATTAGAAATTTAAAATATTATAGCAATTTGTAAAGTGTACTGTATGTGCATTACAGTATATTTTATGTTCACTTTATAGTACCCAAACTCCCGTAAGTGCCTTGAGCCTGGGCAGTTTCCCTCCCTCGACCTTTTGTGTATTCTTTGTTCTGTATGTATGTTTCTATGTTATGTGTATTTCACATATTTTAATATCGAGTTTTTAAATAAAAATAAATAAATAAATAAATAAATAAATAAAAGACGTAACGCCGTTCTGTATATCGTTCTTTATAATTGCCAAACCCTTTATTGAATAATTAATTAATAATTTCCCTACGCATGATAATATGGTAGTGGCAGGCTACAATCTCTAACACAGTTTGATTGAATACAATTTTGTTGTAGGCAATTGTATACAAATTAATAACAATTAAAACGTATAACATGAATTGAATTTTTTGTATAATGACCAGTCAGGAACAAATAATGAAATAAACAGCAAAATCAAAGTAAAATATCACAGAATAAGTAAACAACAAATATATGGCCCATTACGTAAATGGTTTTGATATTTCGGTTAAAGTTAATCACAGACTTAAAAAGAATATGTTTATGACGTAATAATAAGTGACAACAACGTAATGAATTGCATCAATTAAAATACTTTGAGTTAATATTATTCACTAGATTTATAGATCTAATTTGTAGTCTATATAAAATAATGTACATATAGTGGGTTTAATAAATAATACCTCACAACAATGTTAAATTATTAAAAGGAGCAGGTTACAGTTGGCAGTTGGCTACAGAGGCACATTATTATTATATCCTTCGGGTAAACAAAAAAAAAACAGGTTACAGATTTATTTCTGGGAGAGTAATCAGTACTTATTTGAATCGATATCTCCCTGGAGAGGGATGATTTTGATTGCATCGCAAATCCTCCCTATCTGAACAAATCATATTTAAAAAATTAAATGTTAATTATAATTATAGCTGAGTGAGCTTAATTTATTAAACTGTAATAATAAATCAATAGGCCTAGGCGCTACAAAAGTACAATTTAAAAACTGAAACAATAAATAGTTTGTAATAACAGTTAATGTGAAGTTTTCAAATCGAAATCGAATCGAAAGTTTTGTAGTAATGCTGTCCCTGCGCCCTGCCCCTTCAACTGAAAACTGGGGACCTCCCAATAATAAGAATTCCAATCTTTAGTCCTCGGCTGTTGAAATCCACCATCCGTACAGCAGTACAGACAAATAAGTCAATCCCCCACCTGTCAGTGCTGGTTTAAGGGGACTTCCTGGTCCTGGCAGACTTGAATTCTGTAATTGGTAGGTCTAATCACTAATGCAGTAATGTGTGAATCCAGAGGGTAAAGGCGAACTCGCATTCAGGTAGATATGCTTTATTTATGAGTTCAGGTTAAATAAATCACAAAACCAACTGAAAACTATAAAACCCAAAATATAAGCTACTGTACAGTGCAGTAGGCCTGCAGTAACTACACTACAGTAATATAGAGATAGGCCTTGCAGTACAGCAGTATAACAATACATATACACAATAAACATTGAATACAGGCATGCCAGACAGCCAGAATGAGTATTGTACAACATACCATCGGCCTACTGTATGCCATTTACATGTGGAAAATTCCTCCATTACCGCGAATTTTAAAATTAGCCAATCATCAATCTCAGATTAGATAATAGAAGTGACAGCGTCTATCGCATAATGTTTATTTTATGTGACAAAATAACATTGTTCTGATATGTAACAAATCATGTTCTTAAAATGTTAGAACTAAACACTTATGTAAAAGCTTTTGCTGAATTGTCCGGTTATTTTTCCTTATTTTTCCCGTAAAATACTCTGTAGTTGGTTTACCAGGCATAAAAAGGCCGTGTCCTTGCTGTACTGGTGTTTTAGCGGACATAAAAGCTATTTCTTCTGTATTTGTACTTTAGAGGACATAATCCGTAATTCCGTGACGTAAAAGCTCGATACTCTTGAAAACAGTGTCGCTACCATGACGACAGCTAGCAGCTGATATTGCCACGACGTTTCTTTGTTTCTCTGTTCTCTCGTTGTTCAGGTTGACCAATCAGAGCGTTTGTTGTCTTTGTGTTGGAGGTATATACAGAACTAGAGTAGTTCAGTGTTATGTTTTTGCCCAGAGCCTAAGAACCGGCTTTGGCACCTCCGTGTTTTCAGTTTTTAGTCTTACACTAGTAGGTTTAATTATAAAGGGCATATATCCTTTAACTCATGGAATCACTGCTGACTGATCATACATGCTGACTGCTGAAACATTGCAAACTCATAACAATCAGTGTTTTCATTGTTGTTTTATACTGCTATTTACTGTCAGTTCTTCATAACATGGTTGATGAATTATTATATTTGGAATAACGATAAATAACCCCGAAACCCAATATTCTTGATATACCGAAGGTAAGAGAGAAGGGTTACAGATAAACGATTGTGACTTATGTTAAAGTGGTTTGAAGTGAATCTAATGTTATTTGATAGACCCTACATGAGTCAGTCCGTGTTCCTTTTATATGTGACTAAAATCAGTGAAGATTGGCAAATTAGTGTGCAGTATTGTGCAGCATTGTGTATGAGTGAGTCTGTTAAAGAAGCAATTCCTAAAGAATGCGCCATATATGTGAATTATAATTAAGCCATATCGTTGTGAGTAGTTTAAGTCATAACTCTGTTTATATAGATAAAGCGCCACGTCCTAAAGGAACTGTTAATATTACCGAAGGTGAATAATATTGTCAGAGATTATATAATACTGTCAGTCGAATAATACATTAGGCTTACATAGCAATAAAATTAAACCGTCGAACCCAATCTCCCAGGAATATCCAGCGGGTGAATGATCGCGCACAGATTGGTTTCGACTAGTGTAGTGAATCAAATACTTGTCATAGACTAAAAACCGATTTAATATCTAGCAGACATCTTAATTTGGTGGGTTAAACTGCCAAAGGTCTGAAAGCGCGAACATTAAAGGATATAGCTTCTTTGTTGCAGTAAGCAATAAAGTTGAAAGTACCGGTCAACCGGTAAACCTGAACCGGTACATCTATAGGTCGGTAGGCTCAACCGTTAGAACCGGTACATCTGTGGGTCAGTAGGCCCTACTGCTAGAACCGGTACTTCTGTAGGTCCATAGGCCTAGCTGTCCTAACCGGTGCTTCCGTATAAGTACACTAGTATTATTCGATTTGATTGTTGTATACCGGTAGGCTGTTTGAGGGATTAGGGATTGATCACCCCTTATACCTTTATATGGTTTACTTATCTCTGTCAAGTTTTATTTATCTGTAGGCCAGTATTGAACAGAAGGCGTGTAAGCCTGATCAGATTGTACAGACGATTTGTAGGCTGAGCTGTTGTCTGATTGCTGTTAAGTCCGAACGAATTGCAGTGTGTGTAGATCACCTGTCCGATTAAGTACGATTAGGCAGTAGGGGCAGCGAACGCTGTAAGGTAAACCCCCAACTAAAGAATAAGTCGCACTACTGGGTTAGAGCGCATACTCCCTAATCATTTCGGAGTCTGCATGTCCTGAGGTTTATTTAGGCTTGAGAGTAGTCTGCCATCGTTTAGTCTGTACTTTGTTTGTGTAAGTCTGTACGGGTAGCGTATAATTTTATTTAGATAATTTGTAGGCTGGATAGTTGTCTGGCTGTTATTAGGTCTGAACGGATTGCCGCGTGTGTAGATCATCTGTCCGATTAAGTACGGTTAGGCAGTAGGGGCAGCGAACGCTGTAAGGTAAACCCCCAACTAAAGAATAAGTCGCACTACTGGGTTAGAGCGCATACTCCCTAATCATTTCGGAGTCTGCATATACCGTAGTTTGTTTAGGCTTGATAGTAGTCTGTCAGTGTTCGGTCTGTATTTTGTTTGAGTAGTTTGTACGCGTAGCGTAATATTTATTATTCAGAGTTTATGCGATTATCCGCAACATTCATTCCCCAAGTTTGTTCCTACAGTAATTGTGTTTGTTATACATACCGCTATAGTTAAATTAACCCCGGTACTACACGGGCTGCTCGGCGTAGGTAAAGACTGGTGATTTTGTGCATCGGTCACTCCAGCAGATGCCGTGGTTCTTTTAGCTGTCCAAGTATATTTAACTACTGATTATCTGTTGTACAAGTACTTGTACCTAATTTAGGGTTTAGTGTACAGTGCTTTCCGAAGTAATTATTGTAGACATTATATCTGTGTTGTAAAGTGGTTGATAGGCACATTCGATTAGCTCTATTAACTTCTAGGTAGGAGCACTCCGTGATACATAACGTAGAACCTATAGCGATACGGCTATAGGTCGTCAGGCGGTGGTATTTTTCTATCTGGACAACGCAGTGTATTTACTACTACTTATTATTTCAAATACCGTAATACCCTGTCCATTGTAATAACCAGATTTCTAACCCTTTGTTAGGCTGGTTTGTAGACTTCTTGTAAAATTACCCTGAAAATTCGTATTTTGTGTTTTTTGTAAATTTTTGTGTTTATTTAGAGATTGTAATCTCACCCGAATTGTACGTAATCTGTAGTATTAAGTAACTTAGGTAAATTAGTATTATTTGTTTTAGTGTCCTATCAGTAACACTTCACTGAAAGCGCACCGCTTTGTGTAGTGATTACTCTCCAGAAATAATAACATTTATTTCAAACATTGACAAAACCCATTATAACGGGTATATATATTATAAATCAAATCTAACGATTTATAAATAGTAGGCCTACCATACAACCATTAGGTCTCCATATCAGTTGGTCTACTGCTCAAATAGCGGTAATAAAGTAAGAAAAGTAACCAAGTAACCCTTAAAATTCAGAAATTCAATTATTTAAAATAATTGACATACCAGTATTTACAATAGGCTTATTATATTTATTTCTATAAATTTTAGGTTGAAATCATACCGGTATTCTGTAATTAATTCTAGTCTGTAATTATACTTATATATATACACTATAAGTGTAAACTGCATACCGGTATTCACGATAGGCCTATTATATATTTATATATATTTGTGCTAAAATTATATACCGGTTTCTGTGAAAAACCTAGTCTGTAATAATATTTATATATACCATAAGCATACCGGTATTCTAATATTATATATATCACGCTACACTGAGTAGCAGTATCGGTAATTAATTACTAGGCTAGCAGTTAATACTGAATTACTAGACTTGCTTTAACTGTATTTATAGCCGTAGGCATTCAACTGTGTAAACGAGCATGTCTGACACAACCCAATCACTGTCGGATAGTCTCCTAGATAGCGTTAGAATGACTGTCAGAAAGTGTCTTAAAAAGATCAGTGACCCAGATCCAAGTATAGAACATCCTAGATCCAAGTCTAAGTCACCTCCTGCTGTAAGAAGGGCCATCCCTACTGTATTAGTCTCAGACCCTGGGCTGGTCCAACATCGTAGGTCTATCATAGGCACTCGAGCTCGGGTCAAGCGGGACCAAGAAGCAGCGGAACAGCGACAACCCGCGAGCCAAGAGCTTACTTCTCAGCGGCCCAATAGCTCCGGTGGTTCGGATACTGTTGGGCGGACGCCCGAACGCGGAGCGAAGATGGCGGATAAGGTTTATGATGAGCGGCCAACCTATGAAGAATCAACCGACGCCACTTCTTCTCAAGAAGAAAGCGAAGTGACAGCAGAGAAACCGCATAAGAGGGATGCTATTGACATCTATCTGTCAGACTATCAACGCTTTGTAGGAGATGAAGAGTTGAGGAGAAGGCTGGAGGGGCTTAGCCCTAATAGTGAAGGAACCAAGCTTGTGCTGGATGCAATCGATGCGGAAATGTTAGCGGCGAACCAAGCTAAATTCGATGAACAACTCCGCATCGCTAGAGAACAAGGAGAACAAGTAAAGAAAAAACGTATAGAAGATAGAAAGACAACGGCAGTGGCAGCAGCAGTGGCAGCGGCAGAAGCCGAAAGAAAAGCGGCACTGGCAATGGCAGAGGCAGCGGCAGAAACCGAAAGAAAAGTGGCAGAAACCGAAAGAAAAGCGGCACTGGCAATAGCAGAGGCAGCGGCAGAAACCGAAAGAAAGGCGGCACTGGCAATAGCAGAGGCAGTGGTAGAAGCCGAACGGAGGGCATCTGAAGAGGCAACCCAACTAGAGTTGGAAATTCTTCAAGAGAAGCAAGACAACTTCAATAAACAGTTAACAGCGAGCAATATGCAGATGATGAGTCGATCTACTCCCAAGAGACAGGGGTATACATCATCTGAGGAAGGCGATACCACCGACACTGAAGGCGGAAGAAATCGATCTCGCCTAAGCAGACGTAAAAGAACATTCCACCGGCAGAAATTGCCTGATTTGCCTCCAGCTGTTAGAAGGCAACTAAATAACACCAAAATAGGTAGTACAGAACCCACAGACCAAATGATTACAATAGAAAGACTCCCTACTATAGTAGATGAGCCTGAAATAAATAGGCCTGTTCTTGAAATCACCCCTTCGGTAATAGATACACCTGTGCTCCCTGAAGCTACCTATAAATTCCCTCTACATAGCACTAAGCTACCTGTGCCCCGTAGAACTGCCCAGGAGACAGTTCAGGTCCTGGACCCCGAGCGAAATATTCCGAATTTGTCGCCCGTTGTCCCTTGTCTGCCCGCTACGACGTTGGCGGATCCCGTTTCGGCGGTTGATGGGGTAGACGAGAGACGGCGGGGGATGGATATTCTCCTCGGAGAGATGAAGGAGAATCGGAGACTCTCCTCCCAACAGGTCCGAGAGTTGGAAGGGACTGTCCAACATTTAAAGGGAACAGTGAGGGAAAGTAAGTTAGAGTTGCAAGAAGTGCAGCAAAATAGTGCGCTAGAGCGCGATAAATTAGTAAATTTACAAAAGGGTATACCACCACCCCCTGTAACAATGTGTCAACCCGTTAGGTCTGAAGTATCTCATGCGCAAGGTGTGGAGCCTACACGCATTTATACTGCTAGCGAAGTAGAAACTCCTATAGTGAACCCTATTAAGGGTAATTATAGACCTGTTGATAATGATATTCCCTATAGAACTGATCATAATCCGAGAAATTTATATACCGATAACTCGATATTAAATAGCACGATGGCCCAAGAAAGTTTTACGCGTCAAATGGCTAGAACCGAAGCCCGGCAAGCGGTAAAGGTTGGAGAGATCGTCAAGTTCAATGGAGATGAGATGAAATGGTTACCTTTTAATGAATATTACAAAGATAACATACAGAACTCTGTACTATCTAATGGAGAAAAACTTAGATACCTCATCGAGTGCTTGGAAGGATCTCCCAAGTTAATGGCGTTAAAGTTTATTGGACATCCCGACGGATTAAGACAAGTTTGGGATACACTAAACATCAGGTATGGTAATAGGAATAACATCGCTGGGTACTTATATGCAAAGTTAGTAGCGCCCCGAAAGTTTATTAGTAGCGGAATTATCGAGTTTTCCGATGAGATCAAGGAGATCTGCAGACAATTAGATTGGCTAGGTAAGTCTCATGAGTATCAGAGTGCTATGGTTATTAGAGCAGTGGCTTCTGCTTTACCGAAGGGTGGAGTAGGTACACGCTGGGATAAGAAAGTGTTATATATGATGGAACAACAACGACGAGACCCTACCATGGCTGATCTCATGTCATTCTTAGATGGAGAAGTGAAATTACAGCTCCTAAGGCAGTCCAGAGAGAGGACATTGGAAAACAAGGTAAGTGAGAAACCCGTTTCTAGGAGAAGGGTAACACCAGTATGTTATACCGACGACGGTGAAAGCCAAACTTCTCAAGGAGAGGACAGCGGGAAAGACACTGACAGATCTTATTATGTCAATAAAATGCCTAAAGATCAGGTAAGTAAATCCGAGTCTCGACCCAATGACAGAAGGGAACCGGTACAAAAAACCCTTCCTACGTCTCCTAAAAGAATTCAGGTGAGAAAGCCCGAGGAAAGAACAAGTGTGCACCACATAGCACAGGTTAAAGTAAGTAACATCAAGCCGAAATGTGTGCTGTGCGACGGGCCCCACCGTTTAAATGCGTGTGATAAATTCCTGAGGAAATCACTAAAGGATAGACGTGAAGTCATGTGGGATAAGCGGTTGTGTTATAATTGCCTCAGACGAGGACACCAACGGCGAACCTGTAACTCCGACGCAAGGTGTGCAAAGTGCGGCGCAAAACATCATATCTTGTTGCACACGGAATTCGAACGAAACATCCCGAGTCAGGTAAGTGAGTCCGAACTACATGTCCAATTCAGTGATGTGAACGACACTGATCAATCTGAGATGGAAGGATTCTATACGGACGAGTTCTCCGACCAAAACGAATCCTGTTACCTAATAAACACCACCGCAGTGTATCGAGCACTCGTGTATGAGAAAGACACAGACAGCGACCTTACCTTAACTACTTCCGATCAACAACCATCTTGGAAAGCGCCAACTTCCAATATAGGAATCCGAGAATTTCCTGTAGTCCAGTTACGGGTCCACGGACCTCAGAAGAGCTATATAGTGAACGCCCTCCTGGACTCCGGTAGCACAGGAACATTCATCGATAGGGAACTAGCCGAAGTCATCTTTGCTGGACAACCCAAGTTCCGAACCAAGCTAAACATGTCAGGGATCATGCAGGTTTGGAATTCTACTGTAGCTGCCGACTATTATATAGGTGAGTTGTCCACCCCCCAGGACGAACTAGGAGAACATAGCATCAGGTCAGTGAAAATGGTGGCTATAAAGAACTTCGCTACTACTCAAGCAGACCTTTATAATTGGGACGAGGATGAGAGCATCCAACATCTTAACATACCTCGATTCCAGACTGATTATCCTGGAGTGCAAATACTCATCGGCCAAAACGCGCATGAGGCGCTGGAGACATTAGAGAAACGGCCTGCTCAACCGCAGCCACTACAGACCTATGCGGTAAGAACTAGAGTAGGTTGGTACCTTACTGGACCTTCCCGTAGAACGCTCAGGGAAAGACTGCTTCAAGATCGCGTCTGCCAGGTGAGTGAATGGGAAGATGATACTAGTGAGGGAGACGACCCAACTGAGGGAACACCACACTCCTCAGATAATGACAATCTTAGCTCCAATGTAGATCAATGGAGATATTGCCCCAAGAAGTTTAATCCAACGGACATCGCTTCCAGAGGAGCAACTCCTCAAGAACTGACAGATACTATAGACCGGTTAGGTGAACCCGACTTCCTGAGTAAGGAGAATGAATGGCCTCCCCATCTTACTCCGACTGAGATTAGACCAGCCAAGGGAGCGGAGAAAGTCGAACCTGAAACCCGGACGGGTGGATCGGAGTTATTTGAACCCGGGATAGATCTGTCGGTATTACATGTTGCCAGGGACGACGCCGTGGATCTGGGCCTCCCCTCCGCGAGTGGATCCTTCATGAAGATCAGAGAGAGCGATTGGAGCTCTGGAACATCAGACGTCTCGCAGGGACTCTCACCTCTCCTGCAGAGAGCGACGGACCACTATAGCTCCTGGAATCGGCTTTGTGACGCCGTCATATACTTTGAGCGATGTTTCTATCGTCACTATTCCAGGACGAAGAGGAAACCTGGAATTGTATTCAGGATGCAGCGACTCAATCACCCAGTCGGTCGTTTGTGTTTATCGGAAGGGAATGGAGGACTCTCCGGAAACTGTGGAAGGCAAGATTCTCTTCCCACGACCACCTCCCTAATCCTTCAAACATCTAGGGACTCCATAACGTAACAACATATGGAGTGGGTGTGTGACTCTATTATTTTATATTATTTTATTATTTTTATATTTATGTATGTATTACTATGTAATTCTATTATAATCGTTTTCTTTAATTTTATTCAGTAGAATGTTATTTTAGCGATTATTTAGTAGATTAGTGCAATATATATTCGCGTTTATTACTTAATTACGTATATATTATATTTAATGCGACGGCAAGAAATAATTCTTTTCCTTCTTCCTTACTGTCCGTATTACATTACAAATACGTAACTACAGTAAGATGAAATGTCCGTACTTATTAAAGTACAATAAAGCCACTACTATATTTAAGTATTATTGGTAGGCAGAGTATTAGGAATGCAAAGTTCAGATCCTCGTGTCTCGGCTAAACCAAGCTCTGGGTAGACCTTGGAAACGACTTGCCTCTTCACACTGACATTGCTTCGTGCGATATTGCTCTCATACCGTATATTAAATAATACATATAGTAGCGTGATGTCCCTTTAACAGTAGCGTATAACGCAAAATAAATCTGTTAAACCCTTTGACCATCTGTAATTCTAGTCGATTAAGATATCGTGGCACCCACCGATATACTTGAAAGACAAATTATAGAATCAGTGGTTAACGTCCCCAGACAAGTTCTGGAATAAATTGGTGCCCATCTCAAATATTAATTATTTAATATTTGCAAATCTAATAAATCAAATCTGTAAAATTCAGATCCTTCAACAATTCTAGTCAATTAAGATATCGTAGCATTTACCGATATTCTTAAAAAAGACAATTGTCATAGAATTAAGGATCTTGTGTCCCTAGACATGTTCTAGAATCAAAATATGTCCATGTCATGCCTTTTAATGAATTTAATAAATTGCCATTTTTACGCAATTTATAAAGTTCCCAAAATTCCATTAATTAATAGATCAAGGGAGCGGAGATTTATCTTATCATGCGTATGAGTGTGTGAAAGTCTCCCAAACATAGTCAATAGCCGATAAAATTCATAAAGTCATGTATAAAACAGAACATTGACTATTAAAGAATACTATTAAATAACATCCCAGATCTGTATGCATTGGAATCACCCTAATTCTACCGCTAGCTTTGCATAATGTCACCATAGCAACAACCACGCTAGAATTAGAATTGAGTTAAAAGAACAATAGAAAGCTTGTCCCATTGAATAGCATAAGGAATAAATAGCGCACTACTAGTATCCAAGGATACATAATAATACAGTGACATTCTGGAAGGCATTGACTAACGGACAAATGGCCCGAATGTGTGTAATTTGTGACAAGTTGTGTGTGTGGTATTTGTGAGTTTATAGGTGAATGTTACTGCTAAAGTGTGTTTACAGTAGCTAGTCGCAATCGTAAAAGTAACCTAACTCTCCAAGGAAAACCTGAAGTACATCTAAGCCTTTGGGACGGACAGTTGAGTGACTTGTGCCGGTTGTCGTTGTCGTTGTGCGGCTACGTCGTTGGCGAAAGTACAGCGGCGACGACACATCGGCGCTGAGGATCTCGTACTGTCCGGGGGTTGATTGGGGTAGGCAGCGACGCTCGCTAGCCTAAATATAAACTCATTATAATATGGATAAACTCATATAGCAGATATGGTTGAGTTGATAGAAGATGATCTTGGTATCGGGGAGCGATATACTCTACTTTTACAAGCGTTTGTTGATAGCTTATATACGCAGCGTAATGGTATGTATATGGGCTTCTTAACTACTGGTCATCCTATCGATTTACACAATACGGACTATGTCGACTATATATCCTGCCCAGCGGAGTCGGAACCATAAACTGAAATTCGAATGCGAAAATTCTATTCGAAATCGACTCGAAAGAAAAGACACTAAAGAAACAAATAAACGCGGTAACTCCAACGTATATTTGGAATTCTTGATAGAAGCATTGTAACAACAAATAAATATCACCCGCGTTTACCCTACCAGACGTGCGTCTTTGGTATTATTACGATAAATGCCCTAGACCCAACTAATAAACGGAAAGACATAAACATCCACGTAAACCGAAACTTGTTGACGTATCACCTATGCTCACTCGGCTCGAACGATCCTGGAGTAAACCTACGATCAGAGTCCCGGAATACTCGGTCAAACCTCCTCATTCCTTAGTTGGACCTCAGACCTGCGATCCTGGTGGTGTCGCGGATCCTCGCGGACTGTATTCACTGTTCAAAGATCTAGTGCTACCCTAACAATTAATCGGTAACACTCCGACAGTGATTTCTAGCTAGCCGCCCATCTTACCTAGCCGGATTGTGACGCGGACATTTAATATCGCCGTTTAACCCTTACCATCGTCCCGGCTTGACACGATATAACCTGTCACCAGAGTGGCGGAGAACGTTGTACCAAACGAATTAAACGCTATTCTACAAAGATCAGAAAGGAAACCTACGTTTGTTCAGATAAACGTAAGTTATAACAGCAAGTCCAAGCGATAAACGAATTGTCTTTATCTCAGTTCGATTGTGAAATCCAGAATCTCTAAGAAGATATCGCACTTAGACAACCCCATTCTCTGCGAGAGTTTTTGGATGAACGTATCCAGCTACGAGCGGAGGAAAATCAGCTCGAGGAGAAGCATATCGAAACGGCGGATACCCCGACCACAATCCTACACCTTCTGATGCAATCATATTGCACCCTTCACCCAGGAGTTATGGCCCTCCTAGTAAAGTGGCTCCCCCCAAAGAGAAAAAGACTCTTGCTAGCCTCAAAAAACTGCGTAAACGCCGTCTGCGTAAGAAAGACTAACTGTTTAGAGTATCTTTATGTTTTAGAAACTGTGATTTTTATATTTTATAGACTGAAAATCCCATTTTCTGGGAGTGGTGTAAAAGCTTTTGCTGAATTGTCCGGTTATTTTTCCTTATTTTTCCCGTAAAATACTCTGTAGTTGGTTTACCAGGCATAAAAAGGCCGTGTCCTTGCTGTACTGGTGTTTTAGCGGACATAAAAGCTATTTCTTCTGTATTTGTACTTTAGAGGACATAATCCGTAATTCCGTGACGTAAAAGCTCGATACTCTTGAAAACAGTGTCGCTACCATGACGACAGCTAGCAGCTGATATTGCCACGTCGACGTTTCTTTGTTTCTCTGTTCTCTCGTTGTTCAGGTTGACCAATCAGAGCGTTTGTTGTCTTTGTGTTGGAGGTATATACAGAACTAGAGTAGTTCAGTGTTATGTTTTTGCCCAGAGCCTAAGAACCGGCTTTGGCACCTCCGTGTTTTCAGTTTTTAGTCTTACACTAGTAGGTTTAATTATAAAGGGCATATATCCTTTAACTCATGGAATCACTGCTGACTGATCATACATGCTGACTGCTGAAACATTGCAAACTCATAACAATCAGTGTTTTCATTGTTGTTTTATACTGCTATTTACTGTCAGTTCTTCATAATATGGTTGATGAATTATTATATTTGGAATAACGATAAATAACCCCGAAACCCAATATTCTTGATATACCGAAGGTAAGAGAGAAGGGTTACAGATAAACGATTGTGACTTATGTTAAAGTGGTTTGAAGTGAATCTAATGTTATTTGATAGACCCTACATGAGTCAGTCTGTGTTCCTTTTATATGTGACTAAAATCAGTGAAGATTGGCAGATTAGTGTGCAGTATTGTGCAGCATTGTGTATGAGTGAGTCTGTTAAAGAAGCAATTCCTAAAGAATGCGCCATATATGTGAATTATAATTAAGCCATATCGTTGTGAGTAGTTTAAGTCATAACTCTGTTTATATAGATAAAGCGCCACGTCCTAAAGGAACTGTTAATATTACCGAAGGTGAATAATATTGTCAGAGATTATATAATACTGTCAGTCGAATAATACATTAGGCTTACATAGCAATAAAATTAAACCGTCGAACCCAATCTCCCGGGAATATCCAGCGGGTGAATGATCGCGCACAGATTGGTTTCGACTAGTGTAGTGAATCAAATACTTGTCATAGACTAAAAACCGATTTAATATCTAGCAGACATCTTAATTTGGTGGGTTAAACTGCCAAAGGTCTGAAAGCGCGAACAACTTATAAAACATTTTTGACTAATGTTTATGTTCTCACATTAAAATAACATTTTTTTAACATCAACAGTTATCATTTATTTAATGTCTGACAAAGACATTATAGAGTAATGTTAAAATAACATATATTGAACATCTAAATATTCTATCAAACAAGGGAATAACATTTATCAACATTTATAACAAATTAATGATGTTTTTCTGACATTCCGTGAAAGTAAATTGTTTGCAGGGGTATAACAGCAGTGCGAGTGTGTGGTGTTGTGTGGGCGCCGAGCAGCTCCAAGCTTTTTTAAGTCTGTAACCTGGTAACCTGCTCCTTTCCCTGATTTGGTAAAGTGATTGTTTATTGTTTTGGTTAGAAAATCCCGCCTCTGTAACCTGCTCCTTTCTCTCAATTGGTAATGTTATCGTTTATTGTTTTGGTTAGAAAATCCCGTCTCTGTAACCTGCTCCTTTCCCTGATTTGCAAAAGTGACTGTTTATTGTTTTGGTTAGAAAATCCCGCCTTTGTAACCTGCTCCTTTCCCTCAATTAGTTAAATGATCGTTTATTGTTTTGGTTAGAAAGGCCTGCCTCTGTAACCTGCACCTTTCCTTCATTTGGTAAAGTGACTGTTTATTGTTTTGTATAATTTTTGTAAGTTTTAGTAGTAATAAGTTTTGTTTATTGTATAATTCAGGGGGGGCATAATTTCCTAAGGGGGGGCATTTTTTCCTAGGGAAATTTGCCCGGGGGGGCATTTTTTCCTAGGAAAATATGCCCCCCCGGGCACATTTCCCGGGGGGGGCATATTTTCCTGTTACACCGGATCAGTGCGAAGCCACGCCAGGTGGGGGTGGCCCGGTGCACAAAATCCTGCGCCGGCTCTGTGAAATGCTCAGCCAGGCTGCCAGGTGTAAAAAAAGTATTAATAATTAGGCCTACCGATAATACAGTAATAATACAATAGGCAGGTCTTTCCCAATAATTTGAAATTTTCAAGTGCCATGAGGCCCGCTTAGAATTTTTCGAAATCAAAAATTGTTTTTTGCAAAGTTAGTTTAGACCGATTTGGCATCAGAAAAATAGTGCTTCCCTTAAAAATAAATAATTTTTTTACTGTACTGTATTTTTTTACCTACTGTACTGTAGATGTAGAACCAAACATGATCTGACTTTATCTGACGCCCCGACGTGGAGGTACACTAACTACGTACAGTAAATATAGGATATCCTTAATTTGGATTCTTTCTACTGTAATATATTGGATATAGTTTACTCCTGCAATTATTATAATGTTTATTTATAGGTACAGTAGGTTTCATTTTTGATAGGAGGAAGCCTTCTCATTTGTTTATACTGTATTATTTTTATATTTCGCCAGTCAGTTAGGTTGTACTGTATCCATCTTGTTCATATATAATTCTTGAGCAGTCCTTGAATTAGCCTCTTTTAGCCTATTGAAAGCTAGTTGCTTCCATTTCTCCGGTTCTGGGAGTTTCTACTGGGTATCATTATTCTATCAGTGTTGGGGGGGGGGGGGGGGGGGGGGTGTCTGTATGGTCTTTGGGTTGCTTTTTACTGCTGTATTCATACCATTATATAATAACATACTGTATTACAGTATTAGACTGTGCAATACAGCCATTATACAGTTCCGCTCTCAAAAAGAATTCCTTTGATCAAACATTGATCAAACTTTGATCAAACATTGATCAAACTTTGATCAAACATTGATCAAACTTTGATCAAACATTGATCAAACTTTGATCAAAATGTGTCCATAGAATATCATTGAAAGTAGCATTGACATTGAAATGACACGTTCGTGGGGACTTCGCGCAGCACGTAGTCGGCAAGCCTTGGCATACGGTTCATATAGAGCAAATGGGGCATGTCTAGTTTGGACCCCATATCCCATGCTATAAATGTATTCATTCGATATACAATCATATGTTAATCCGCTAGGTGGTGTCAAATTGTTATTCTGCAATTTCGTACTTACCAGTGCAGCACTGTACAGAAGTACCGTACCGGTAGGCCTATGTCATTACTTCTGAGTCTCTAGCGGATCCCCAATTAAATGTCTTAACTTTTCAATTTCGTAAAAGATAGACTTCATGATTCTCTACAGGCCACCAAAATTTCAGCTCAGGAAAATGAGGCCTTCCCGAGAAATTTAACATTTTCTAAAAACCACATAATCTGTCGTAGCTGACGTCAGACTGCATGATTTTTCACCAAACTTTACAAACTTTCTAAACTTTCTCTCTACTACTTACCTACTAAGTTTGGTTCAATTCCGAACGAGCGATGCCGAGAAATTCGCGTTCAAACATTTACCAGACGGACGGACAGACAGACAGACGGACATGCCCCATTTGCCCTATATAAACCGTATGCCAAGGCTCGCCGACTACGTGTCTCGCCCCACATTGATGGCATATTGAAATGACCTTGAAATCGACCCACCGAAATTCCAGACTTTCTGTAATTAGCCCCCCTCAAAAGTCTGAAAACTGGTACGATACCGGTCTGCTGGTAGCCTCTTTTAATCCGCAATAATTTTTATTGTCCGTTTTTATCCTTTTTTTGTCATTTTTTTTTTATTTTTTATGTCATCCAAAAGTCTAATGTTATTCTGTATTTTAGTACCGGTACCGGTACTGTAACCTGCTCCTTTCTCTCAATTGGTAATGTTATCGTTTATTGTTTTGGTTAGAAAATCCCGTCTCTGTAACCTGCTCCTTTCCCTCAATTAGTTAAAAGTTAAATTAGTTAAATTAGAAATCAGCAGTCTGACAGTTTGAAGAAATACATACATAAAAAATGACAATAAAAGTCATTAAATGGACAACAAAAGTCATTATGCATAATTCGTAAAAAAAAAATGACAAAAAAAGTCAAATAAAATGACATAAAAAATCACTGCCCTTTTAATCTACCAACTGCAGAACTTGTAATAGTTTGAAGAATAGTACGGTACCGGTCTGCCGGTAGGTAAGCAGGTAAGGCAGTAAGGGATGTAGAACAGCATACTGAAGTATCTAAGTCAGTAGGCTACTGTAGTAAGTACTGGTATAACAGCAGTGCGAGTGTGTGGTGTTGTGTGGGCGCCGAGCAGCTCCAAGCTTTTTTAAGTCTGTAACCTGCTCCTTTCCCTGATTTGGTAAAGTGATTGTTTATTGTTTTGGTTAGAAAATTCCGCCTCTGTAACCTGCTCCTTTCTCTCAATTGGTAATGTTATCGTTTATTGTTTTGGTTAGAAAATCCCGTCTCTGTAACCTGCTCCTTTCCCTGATTTGCTAAAGTGACTGTTTATTGTTTTGGTTAGAAAATCCCGCCTCTGTAACCTGCTCCTTTCCCTCAATTAGTTAAATGATCGTTTTATTGTTTTGGTTAGAAAGGCCTGCCTCTGTAACCTGCTGCTTTCCTTCATTTGGTAAAGTGACTGTTTATTATTTTGTATAATTTTTGTAAGTTTTAGTAGTAATAAGTTTTGTTTATTGTATAATTCAGGGGGGGCATAATTTCCTAAGGGGGGGCATTTTTTCCTAGGGAAATTTGCCCGGGGGGGCATTTTTTCCTAGGAAAATATGCCCCCCCGGGCACATTTCCCGGGGGGGCATATTTTCCTGTTACACCGGTAGTATCAATTCTACATCCAATTCTCAATGTTCAGCAGACAATTTCTGGTTTGAAACTATCTTTAAATTAGGCAGTAAAACATTGGTTTTGTGTTTATTGACAGTATTATCCATATTGTTGAATTGTTTAACTAAACCCATATTTTCACGCGGTTTATTTGGTGTATGTTTCATATTATTAATGTTCAATGTGTTTGGTGTAGCACACGCAGTCTCCCATACAGTAGCTAACGGTATTTCTTCCGGTACCACAAACCTTACCTCGTCAATCAGTTTCCCACCCATGCAAAGTGGTAATATCTTATTGGTAAATGATAAAAACCGGTTAAATTCTTTGCTGGAACAGTACAGTATGGTATTTAAGGATAAACTAGCTAGTGAACCAGTGAGGCATTCGGTAGAGCACCACATTCAAACTACAGGCCCTCCATGTATTTCTCGTCCCCGTCGTTTATTTGGCAAAAAGTTAGTAGCTGCACAGGATGAGTTTGATTGGTTATTGAAACAGGGTGTAATATCTCGTGCAGAGTCGCCTTGGTCTACTCCATTGCATATAGCAGACAAACCAGGTGGAGGACATAGACCTTGTGGAGATTACCGTGCACTAAATAAACAGACCATACCAGACACATATCCGATGCCAAATATTGCTGACATTGCAAATCGTTTTAATGGATGTAAATTTTTTAGTAAAATAGACCTAAAGAAAGCTTTTCACCAAATACCCGTGGCAGAGGACGATGTTGTCAAAACATCCATAGTGACACCGTTTGGACTTTTTAAATTTAATAGAATGCCTTTCGGTTTACGAAATGCGAGTCAAACCTTTCAGAGATTGATTGATATGACGTTAAGTGATTTCCGTGCGCTGTAGGATACGTCGATGCGATGTGTTAATCGGTAGTCCCAATGAGGAACAGCACTATCGAGATCTGAAGTGCATCTTGGAGCGTTTAAAGGCAAAGGGATTAACAGCCAATAAAAGTAAATGTGCATTTCTGGTTTCTGAAGTGAAATTTTTAGGATATTTCTTATTTCGAATGATGGTATAAAACCAAACCCTGGTAAGCTAGAAGCTATTGACAAGTTTAACAAACCTGACAGCGTGTATTCTTTACGGAGATTTCTCGGTATGTGTGGTTTTTATCACCGATTTGTGCCTAATTTCTCTAAGATTGCAGCACCCCTTACAGACCTCACTCGAAACAAAAAGAAGAAAGATTCTTTAGAGTGGAATGAATCTGCAAATATTTCATTTATTGAAATTAAATTAGCATTAAAAGCAGCAGTAACTTTATCATTTCCAGTTCCCAATGCTAAACTTTCGTTAACCACAGATGCATCTAATGTTGCATTGGGCGCTGTAGTGCATCAAGAAGTTGATAATAATCTAGAACCACTGTGTTTCTATTCACGAAAACTAACATCTAGCGAGAGTAAAAAATCTGCCTTCGATAAGGAATTATTAGCTATTTATTCGGCGTTAAAGCACCATGAATGGCTTTTAGGTCAGGAGCTCACGATTTATACGGATCACAAACCCCTGCTAAGGTGTCTAGAAATGAAAAATCCCACACCGCAACAGGCTCGCTGGATATCCTATATATCGGAATTTAACGCACAGATAGAACACGTAGCTGGTGCAGAAAACATTGTAGCCGATGCACTGTCAAGGACGTCATGTTCAGTTATTAACTTTGATAATGAAACTTATGTGGAGTTGGCAAAGGCACAGTTGGTTGATGAAAACTTACAAAAATTCTTCACTCAAACAACTATCCCTTTGAAATGCATAGTTCTATATAACGGAATGCAACTTTTTTGTGATGAGAGTTGTTCAAGTATGAGACCATATTTACCTGAAAAATTTCGAAAGCAATTATTCCATAAATTTCACGATTTATCCCATCCTGGATTTAGAGCATCATTGAAATTAATTGCCTAACGATACATTTGGACGAGTATGAACAAGGATGTGAAAGAATGGTCTCGAAATTGCCAAAATTGTCAAATTTCAAAAACGACACTACATACGAAAACACCGATTGGAAGCATTCCAACTGATGGCCGATTTGAAACAGTACATATTGATTTAGACGGTCCGTTGCCACCATCCTGTGGTTATCGGTATTTGCTGACAATAATTGACCGTTTTACTAGATGGCCAGAGGTGGTGCCCATTAATTAGGGATATAACAACAGATTCAGTAGCGAAAGCATTTCTTTTCCATTGGATTAGTCGATTTGGTGTGCCTAGAACAATAGTTACGGATAGAGGGTCACAGTTTGAGTCAGGACTGTGGAGTAGTTTGATGAAAGAATTGGGAATAAAACGGCGTCGGACTACTGCATATCACCCTGCATGTAATGGAGCCATAGAGAGGTTCCACAGACAGCTAAAGGCTTCCTTAAGGGCAAAGTGTAACTCATCTGGCTGGTTCAATGAACTGCCGTTAGTATTGTTAGGATTGCGCTCTGTAACCGGAATTCATAAATATTCTCCTGCTCAGTTAACATATGGAGCTGAGTTGTGTTTACCTGGAAGATTTTTTGAAGAAACTTCAGGGAATAATTCCCCCGATATTCCTAATTTTGTTGATAGGTTGTTCCAAAAATGGATTCTTTTTCTCCACCAATCATGAAACATTCTGGAAAGGACCATATTCCGAGCCAATTAAAAAACTCGTGGCATGTCTGGATAAAAGATGCTATCAAAAGGTCATCACTTGCACCTTTGTACATGGGGCCTTATAAGGTTGTTTCGATGACTGACAAAACCATGACAGTATTGCGTCATAACGTGGAACAAGTCATCTCTCTGGATAGAGTAAAGCCCGCGTGTATTTCTGGGGAAAATTTAAGTGTGTTAATCAGACCCATGAAACGTGTGCGATTTAATTTACTAATAAACGTGTTTGAAAAACGTTAATTAAGATAATATTTGTAAAAAGAAGCAAAGAATGCAGGATAGTAATTACAAAAATTAAATTGAAGAATTATTAAGATACTAGCAGGCAATACCCGAGGCATGTTAACCGGTGTTAGCTGGTTATTTTCCCCGCAAAGTACTCTGTAGGTGTTTTAACGGACATAAAAAGCCGTTTCCTTACTGTACCGGTGTTTTAGTGGACATAAAAAGCCATTTCTTCTGTATGTGTACTTTAGCGGACATAACTAGCAATTTTATGTCGCAATACACCAAAATACTCTTAGTACAGTGTAAGTTCAGATGACGACATTTATCAGCTGATATGTACACGTGTAACTTTTTCTTTGTTCTTTGTTCGGTCGACCAATCAGAGCGATTTTCATTTTATTTGTACAGAAACCTCCGGGAAATCGCGCAATGCATTATGGTTTATGTTTATCTTTTTCCTGATGCCAGAACATCGGCTGTGGAATTATTCTGTGTTTCAGACTTTAGCCAAACATTAGAACGGCTTTGATCATAGAAACGTATAACTGTTATCAAACCAGCACACAGTACATCACGATATAACTCAATGCATTAAGACCTTTCACCGCATTATTTTACTGCTATTTACTGTCGGTTATTAATTGTATCAGTTTGATGGAATATTGTTATATTTGGATAATATCGATAAATAATCATAAAACCCCAATCTTCTTGATATACTGAAGGTAAGAGACCGGTTACATATAGCAATTGCGACTTACATTATATTGGTTTTGGAGTGAATCTAATGCTATTTCATAGGCACTACATGTGTCAGTTGCTGTTCTCTTTATATGTGACTAAAATTAATGAAGGTCGGCAGATCGGTGTGCAGCATTGTGCGGCAGTGTGCATGAGTGTGATAGATAACAAAGCATCTCATAAAGAATGCGCTTTATACGTGAATCAATAGCCATCCTGTTGTGCTTAGTGTAAGTCATAACTCTGTTTACATACTTAGAGCGCCACGTCCTAAAGGAACTGTTGATATTTCCCGAAAGTGAATAATATTGGTCAGAGATTATATATTAGCGATCAATCGAATAATACAGTAGGCCTACACCGCAAATAGGTCAGAGCTTCCGAATCCAGTCTCCCGGGTAAATCCAGCAGGTGAATGGTCGCGCATAGTCTGGCTTCGGCTAATGTAGTGTATCAAATACTCGTCATAGGCTAAAGTCGATTTATAACCTAGAAGACACCTAAATTTGGCAGGTTAAACTGCTAAAGGTCTGAAAGCGCGAACAATAACAGTTATAGCTTCTTTATTGCACGTAGGCAATAAAGGGCAAAAGTACCGGTCGACTGGTAACCAATAGACCTAACTACCTAACCACCCGAACCGGTACTTACAGCAGTACAGGTATAGCAGTATTATTCGATTTTGATAATTATATACCGGTAGGTCTTAATATTTAATCAGGGACGGCCGCCCTGGTTTTTTATTGAGATTTTACTTATTTCTGTCAGTTTTATTTATCTGTAAGTTAATATTGAGCAGAAGACGGGTAAGCCTGCTCAGATTGTACAGGTAATTTGTAGGCTGGACTGTTGTCTGACTGTTGTTAAGTCTGAAGAGATTACAGTGTGTGTAGAGTGTATGTCAGATAAAGTACTAGTTAGGAAAGTTGGTGGCATCCAGTGCTGTAAGGTAAATCCCCCCTGAAAGAATAAGTCGTACTACTCGGTTAGAACGCATACTAACTAACCATTTCGGAGTCTGCATATACTGTGGTTTATTTAGGCTTGATAGTAGTCTGCCAGCGTTTGGTCTGTATTTTGTTTGTGTAGTCTGTAAGGGTAGAGTAATATTTATTATTCAGAGTTTATGTGATTATTCGCAACATTCATACCCCCAAGTTTATTCCTACAGAAATTGTGCTTGTTATATATACCGTTATAGTTAAATTAACCCCGGTACTACATCAGGGCTGTTTGGCGTAGGTAAAGACTGGTGATTTTATGCTCTAGTCACTCCGGCAGATACCGTGGTTCTTTTAGCTGTACAAGTATTTTTAACTGCTGGTTATTTGTTGGAGGAGGTTGGAGGAGTGTATAAGGACTTGTACCTAATTTAGGGTTTAGTGTACAGTGCTTTCCGAAGGTAATTAGTGTGTAGGCAGTATATTTGTGTTGTAAAGTGGTTAATAGGCACGTTGGCTCTAGTAGGCCGCGGTAATTAACTTCTAGGTAGGAACACTCCGTGATACATAACATAGTACTTATAGCGCTACGGCTATAAGTTGTCAGATGGTGGTATTTTTCCTATCTGAACAACGCAATATATTTACTACTGCTTTATTACTTTCAAATACCGTAGTATCCAGTCCGTTTGTAATAACCAGATATTCTAACCCTTTGTTAGGCTGGTTTGTAGACTTCTTGTAAAATTACCCTAAAAATTCACACGTGTAATTTTTTGTGTTTATTTAGAGATTGTAATCTCACCCCGTAATTGTACGTAATTTGTAGTATTAAGTAACTTAGGCAAATTAGAATTATTTGTTTTAGTGTCCAACAAGTAGCACTTCACTGAGAGCACAGCTTCTGTGTAGTAACTCCTTCCCAGAAATAATAACATTTATTTCAAACATAGAGGGTAAAGGGTTGTAAATAAGTAATTGTTGTGCAAACTTACTAGATCGTATTTTTGTACTGTAGTTGTGCAGATTTTTGTACTGTAGTTGTGCAGAATAATTGTATCTGTCTGTTGTTACTGTAGTCTTACAGAATTCCGAAATATCAATTTTGCGCTGTGTTTGTACCTGTCTGCCGGTGTGCAATTTTTTACATTCAGTAGTTCTATAGTTAGTGCTTAGTGGTCATATTTACTGTACTGGTATCATACTGTAGACTAGACCTACATCCATACCCTGATAGTTGTACCTACTCCAGTACTTATTATATTGATAATGGACATTATTTGTGCCCGAAATATATTTATAATATCTGAACTGAACATATAATTAATAATTGAATATATTGTATATATATCACGTTACATAGAGTAACGATATTGGTAATTAATTACTAGGCTAACAGTTGATACTGAATTACTAGACTTGCTTTAACTGTAATATAGCAGTAGGCATTCAACTGTACAAACAAACATGTCTGACACAAAGCAAAACCTGTCAGACAGTCTCCTAGACACAACCATCTGTGACCCAGATAGGAGTGTGGAACGTGTGAGACCGAAGTTCAACTCACCTCCTACTGTAAGAAAGATCATCCCTCCAGTAGTAGTATCAGATCCTAGGCTAGTCCAACACCGTAGGTCTATCATAGGCACTCGGGCTCAAGTCAAGCGGGACCAAGAAGCAGCTGCTAAACAGCAGCAACACTCGAGCCGAGAACTTATTTCTCAGCGGCCCGACAACTCCAGTAGTTCGGATACTGTCGAGCTGACACCCGAGTACGGAGCAAAGATGGCAGATGCGGTTTATTCGGATCCCCTTCTCATCCTTCCTGCAGCCGTATTCACTAGGGTATTGATTGCGGTGGAGGAACACCAAATTGATTGGGCGAGAAGTAAGCGATCAACCAAGGATAGTTATGCGGGATACACAAGAGAGGAACTGAAGTCTATTGTAGAGTCGCAATGGAAATTTCCCGGACCCGGACTCCCGTTTGACTTATCGGAAGCTGCCTGGGAAGACATACACAGGATGGGAGTGACCAAAGACACTAGTGATCCAGCTGTGTGGAAGAGGTCGGTTTATCAAGTTCGAGAAAGAATTCTAAGAATCAGACTAATCCTATCGGCCTTTGAGGAGGCTTCGAAAAGAAGACAAGACACGTCGTTGCAAGTTGCCGTAAAGACTTGGTTTCAGCGGGTGAGTCTCAAAGTTCAAGGAACGGCCCAGTGGAAATCTCAACTGGCTGAGCGCTCAACCCATGGAGAATCAACAGACGCTACCTTTTCCCAAGTGGAAAGTGAAGCGACAGCAGATAAACCGCATAAGAGGGACGCTATTGACATCTATCTGTCAGACTATCAACGATTTCTAGGTGACGAAGAGTTGAGGAGACGGTTGTCTGGACTTCGCCCTAATAGTGAAGGAGCCAAGCTTGTGTTGGACGCAATAGATGCGGAAATGTTAGCTGCGAACCAAGCTAAATTTGATGAAAGACTCCGCATCGCTAGAGTCCAAGAAGAACAAGTAAAGAAAAAACGTATAGAAGACAGAAAGACAGCGGCAGTGGCAGCGGCAGCGGCAGAGGCAGAAGCGGAAAGAAAAGCGGCTGACGTGGAAAGAAAAGCGGCCGAAGTGGAAAGAAAAGCAGCAGAAGTGGAAAGAAAAGCGGCAGAAGCGGAAAAAAAGGCTGTGGCAGAAGCAGAACGGAGGGCGTCTGAAGAGACCACCCAACTAGAGTTGGAAAATCTTCAAGAGAAGCAAGAATGCATAAATAAACAGTTAACAGCTAGTCAAATGCAGATGATGAGTCAATCTACTCCCAAGAGACAGGGATATACATCATCTGATGAAGGCGATACCACCGATTTTGATGGCGGAGGAAATAGATCTCGTCTAAGTAGGCGTAGAAGAATGTCCCACCATCAGAAATTGCCTGATTTGCCCCCAGCTGTTAGAAGGCAACTAGCTAGCACAGACTTAGGTAGTACAGAACCCACAGACCAAATTATTAAAGTAGAAAGACTCCCTACTATAGTAGATGAACCTGAAATAATTAGGCCTGTTCTCGAAGCCACCCCTTCGGTGATAGAGACACCTGTACTCCCAGAACCTACCTCTAAATTCCCTTTGCATAGTACAAAACTACCTGTGCCCAGCAGAACAACCCCTGAGACAGTTCCTGTCCTGGACTCCGAGCGAAATATCAAAGATTTGTCGCCCGTTGTCCCTCATCCGCCCGCTACTATGTTGGCGGCTCCCGCTTCGGCGGTAGAGTGGGTAGATGAGGGACGACGGGAGATGGGTCTCCTGCTCGGGCAGTTGAGGGAACACCTTAAGTGCTCCTCTCAGCAGGTCCGGGAGATGGAAGGAACTGTTCAGCAGTTCAAGGGCATGGTGAGAGAAAGTAGGTTAGAGTTGCAAGAAGTGCAGCAGAGTATCGTGTTAGAACGCGATAAATTAGTAAATACCCAAAGGGGTATACCACCAACCCCAGTAACAATGTGTCAACCTGTTAGGTCTGAAGTATTTCATGCGCAAGGTGTGGAGCCTACACGCATCTATACTGCTAGTGAAGTAGAAACTCCTATAGTAAACCCTATTAAGGGTAATTATAAACCTGTTGACAATGATATTCCATATAGTCCTGATCAGAATCCGAGAAATTTATATACCGATAGCTCGATATTAAATAACACGATGGCCCAAGAAAGTTTTACGCGTCAAATGGCTAGGACCGAAGCCCGTCAAGCGGTAAAGGTAGGAGAGATCGTCAAGTTCAATGGAGATGAGATGAAATGGTTACCTTTTAATGAATATTACAAAGATAACATACAGAACTCTTTACTATCTAACGGAGAGAAACTTAGATTCCTCATCGAGTGCTTGGAAGGATCTCCCAAGTTAATGGCGTTAAATTTTATTGGACATCCAGATGGATTAAGACAAGTTTGGCATACCCTAAACATCAGGTATGGTAATAGGAATAACATAGCTAGGTATTTGTATGCAAAATTGGTAGCGCCCCGAAAGTTTATTAGCAGCGGGATTATAGAGTTTTCTGATGAGATTCAGGAGATCTGTAGACAATTAGATTGGCTAGGTAAGTCTCATGAATATCAGAGTTCTATGGTTATTGGAGCTGTGGCCTCTACTTTACCAAAGGGTGGAGTAGGTACACGCTGGGATAAGAAAGTGTTATATATGATGGAACAACAACGACGAGACCCTACCATGGCTGATCTCATGTCATTCTTAGATGGAGAAGTAAAATTACAGCTCCTAAAGCAGTCCAGAGAGAAGACACCGGAAAATAAGGTAAGTGAGAAACCCGTTTCTAGAAGAAAGGTAACACCAGTGTGTTATACCGACGATGGCGAAAGCCAGGCTTCTCAAGAAGAGGACAGTGGGAAAGACACTGAAAGATCTTATTATGTCAACAAAATGCCTAAAGACGTAAGTAAATTCAAGTCTCGAACCAATGACAGGAGAGAACAGGTAAGAAAAACTCCTCCTACTTCTCCTAAGAGAATTTATGTAAGAAAGCCCGAAGAAAGAACGAGTGTGCACAATGTTACTCAGAGCAAGGTAAGTAACATCAAACCGAAATGTGCGCTGTGTGACGGGCCCCACCGTTTGAATGTGTGTGATGAATTCCTAAAGAAATCATTAAAGGATAGACGTGAAGTCATGTGGGATAAGCGGTTGTGTTATAATTGCCTCAGACAAGGACACCAATGGCGAACCTGTTACTCCGACGCGAGGTGTGCAAAGTGCGGCGCAAAACATCATATCTTGTTGCACACTGAATTCGAACGAAACAGCCCGAGTCAGGTAAGTGAGTCCGAACTACATGTCCAATTCAGTGATGTGAACGACGCTGACCAAAGTTCTGAGATGGAAGGATTCTATACGGATGAATTCTCCGACGAAAACGAATCCTGTTACCTAATAAATACCACAGTGTATTGAGTCTATTCACGTCTGTTGAACAAAAATCGCGCACACCGAGTTACGAACTAATGAAGCGTGTAGGTGAGTGTATTTCCACCAAATTTGTTCGTAAATATCTCAGGAACATCAATCCTAACAATATTAATTCATACAATTTGACCAATTTCATCCGTCAAGACCCTGAGTATGGCGATTTGTTCATCAACTCGCACCCTGAGTTACAGGAAGTACATCGACGGCCCTACGAATATCGAGCCAGAGAACGCGAGCTGGAAAGAACCATTAAGCCGAGGAAGTTTCTCACCACTCGCAGTCCACCTACCGCTATTGTCCAGACGACTCGTCAGGGACCAGTAGGAGCTGCTGTCCTAAGACGCGCTCTAAAGGCCGTTAGACCTCGCTCCACTCAAGTTGATATCGCATCGATCAACCAGGTACCTCGACCGGTGGATACACCGACCATAATCCTAAACCTTCTGATGCAATTGTATTGCACCCTTCACCCAGGAGTTATAGCCCTCCTAGTAAAGTAGCTCGCCCCAAAGAGAAAAGGACTCTTGCTAGCCTCAAAAAACTGCGTAAACGCCGTCCTCGCAAGAAAGACTAACTGTTTAGAGTATTTTTATATTTTAGAAACTGTGATTTTTTATATTTTATAGAATTAAATCCCATTTTCTGGGAGCGGTGTAAAGGCTTTTGCGGAATTAGCTGGTTATTTTCCCCGCAAAGTACTTTGTAGGTGTTTTAACGGACATAAAAAGCCGTTTCCTTACTGTACTGGTGTTTTAGTGGACATAAAAAGCCATTTCTTCTGTATGTGTACTTTAGCGGACATAACTAGCAATTTTATGTCGCAATACGCCAAAATACTCTTAGTACAGTGTAAGTTCAGATGACGACATTTATCAGCTGATATGTACACGTGTAACTTTTTCTTTGTTCTTTGTTCGGTCGACCAATCAGAGCGATTTTCATTTTATTTGTACACAAACCTCCGGAAAATCGCGCAATGCATTATGGTTTATGTTTACCTTTTTCCTGATTCCAGAACATCGGCTGTGGAATTATTCTGTGTTTCAGACTTTAGCCAAACATTAGAACGGCTTTGATCATAGAAACGTATAACTGTTATCAAACCAGCACACAGTACATCACGATATAACTCAATGCATTAAGACCTTTCACCGCATTATTTTACTGCTATTTACTGTCGGTTATTAATTGTATCAGTTTGATGGAATATTGTTATATTTGGATAATATCGATAAATAATCATAAAACCCCAATCTTCTTGATATACTGAAGGTAAGAGACCGGTTACATATAGCAATTGCGACTTACATTATATTGGTTTTGGAGTGAATCTAATGCTATTTCATAGGCACTACATGTGTCAGTTGCTGTTCTCTTTATATGTGACTAAAATTAGTGAAGGTCGGCAGATCGGTGTGCAGCATTGTGCGGTAGTGTGCATGAGTATGATAGATAACAAAGCATGCGCTTTATACGTGAATCAATAGCCATCCTGTTGTGCTTAGTGTAAGTCATAACTCTGTTTACATACTTAGAGCGCCACGTCCTAAAGGAACTGTTGATATTTCCCGAAAGTGAATAATATTGGTCAGAGATTATATATTAGCGATCAATCGAATAATACAGTAGGCCTACACCGCAATAAGGTCAGAGCTTCCGAATCCAGTCTCCCGGGTATATCCAGCGGGTGAATGGTCGCGCATAGGCTGGCTTCGGCTAATGTAGTGTATCAAATACTCTTCATAGGCTAAAGTCGATTTATAACCTAGAAGACACCTAAATTGCTAAAGGTCTGAAAGCGCGAACACCCCTACTGGCGTACTGGTACCGGTATAGGCCTACTGACGTACCGGTACCCAGTACCGGTACCGAACGTGAATTATACTTTTCGAAAAGTGGCCTATAAGATAGTCCCAGATAATCTGGTGGACTATCGGCGATCCTGTGGGAATGATGATGGGCTTCGGTGGTACGACGATACTGTTGTTGTATCCCACCCTAGAGTTCATTACTAGGATCCCGTCGTCATTAAGTTGTGGTGACAGCGTGATCAGCTCGCTGTCCCGCCGGAGATGCTGTTGCTTACTGACGCATTCCACCTTGTCGCCGTAGTTCTTCCTCTGCTCGTAGCGGATAATTGCTTTGGCCGCTCCTTCCAGGTCTATTGCCGTTCTAATCTTCACGTCTTTACCAACTCCCTTGAGGAAATTCCCGAAGGCTCTCCAGTATGCCACTAACTTCTTGGTCTTGTACCAACTAGAACTGTAGCTAAGGAGTTTCTCCGTCGGGTTATCGTACAGTTCTCCTGGTTTTGGTTGCACGTCCCTTATCTCCCTCACCATCTGGGAGTATATCTCCTCTCCCTCTGAATCTCCCTCTTCTCCTTCTGACACTTCTTCTCCTGAGCCCGGGTCCACCTTTCTCATCGGCGGCCAGGCCTCCCTATCGCTCAGAAACTGTGGCCCGTGTTGCCACAATACTTCCTTCTTCAAGAAAGTGTGGCGTACCACGCCCCTCGATAACAAGTCCGCTGGTTTCTCATCCGTTGGGCAGTAGTGTCACCATTCCAGTTCTGTGGTCGCCCTTATTTCGTCCACTCTATTCGCGATGAATATAGGGTATCTCGTCCTTTCGTTGTGTAGCCAACCGAGCACTACCATGGAATCCGTCCAGTAATGTGTTTCCACTATGTTTGGAATAGCGTCCACTAAGTAGGCTGTGGCCCTAACTCCTAATCTCGCAGCTGTCAACTCGAGTTTCAGAACCGATGCTGAATCTGGTGGCATCGACTTCGCTTTACTGAATGCGAGTCTGGGCTTGTGAGCCCCCTCTCGTTGTACTAAGTAGAGTGCCGCTCCATATGCCTCTAATGACGCATCGGAGAACATATGTAGATCCAGATTCGCCATGTCCCCATCCGGGAAATATACACGCAGCATGCTGTATGTTCCCATCTGCTCTAAACTCTCTGTCCACTTGTTCCACTGCTTACTAATCTCTTCTGGGACCTCTGCGTCACACTCGTCCTTTAATTTGTATACTCTCTTGAGTATCTGTTTCCCCGTGACTAGTAATGGGGATGCTAGGCTTAGGGGATCGTATATCCTCGCTATATATGACACATAGCCCCTCTTTGAGTGGATACCTGCTCCCTCCTGACTCAATTGGTATTTTAACTCGTCTGTCTCTCTGTTCCACACGATTCCCAGTGCCTTCTGTTGAGTTGCTAGGTAACAGTTTGAATCACCTGGTGGTGGGTTATATTTGTACTTGTTTTGGTGCGTTTTTATATTCGAATTATTGTTTGTTAATATTATAATATATGGAGGCTTTTGAGTAAAAAAAAAAAAAAAAAAACCGGTACTGTAGTAGTTAGTGCTGTATAGTGTTAGTAGTACAGTAGTAAGTAGTAGGTCAACGTCAACTGACTGTTTTTAAATGTAGATGTGATGAAATTGCTTGTTGTGAGCATAGCGAGCACGACAATTTTAACATTTCTGCATTTAGAGTAGGCAAACCGACTGTTTTCAAATACAGATGTTATTAAATTGTGAGCGTAGCGAGCACGGAAATTCTGCTGAATCATGGTTTTAGGCCTATTGGTTTGAAGAATCTGACAATTGAAACAATTTTAAAACAAATCATGTTTGTAATGGTCATGCTCAATCTGTCCGTTTGTCCACAGCCAGACTGCCAGACGTGCTAAGGCTAAGAGTAGGCTTACAGCTGTACAGTATATAAACGCAAGCCCTGCAAGCAAAGCGAGCGGAAATTTTTCAATCTTTTTAAACCTATGGATGATGGAATAATTTCAAATAGAGCTGCATAGTCAGTCGGTGAGAAGTCAAAAATTGGACTTCAAGTCCAATTTTAGACTTCAAGTCCAATTTTGGACTCCAAAGTCCAATATTGGACTTTAGTACAACTCCAAGTGTACCCATGCTGCCATCCCAGTGAAAAATGTTAGTGCGCTTCAAATGCGTTGCGCGCTCTAAGTGCGATAAATATGCGTAGTGGTTTTTAGAAACTTCACCTAAGTGTGAAGCAAGTGGGTATTCAATGCGTAGTTACTACAATTTATTATCATGTGGAACATGTGTGTAACATGTTTGAGTTTTTATGATAATATGTAGGTGTGATAGTAAAGTGCGTTCCAGGTGAGTTTAAAGCGTCTCTATAACTATGAAATATGTCTGTATGTGTGTTGAAATTGAGACCCACATGGGTTTAAACTGTTACAATTTACAGTATATGTTACACAGTACAGCAGTACAATACAGCCATAGGCCTGACATTACAGTATTACCGTAGGGCCTACAGCCGTATGTCACACCACAGCACCAGACATGTTAGAAACTGCCCACCTGCTGACATGACAGACTGCCATTATGTCTGGATGTGTCTCTTACCCTACTGGCAGACTGGCTACTGCCAGAGTGCCGTATCAGCTTACTGCAGTACTGACTTGTTTACACTTACTGACTTCTGGACTTACAGTCTGACAGTACACAGTACTGCAGTCTGGCAGTAGCCTAAGTCAGTAAGTACCCAGTAACAGGCTGTAGGGCAGTAGGGCCTATCTGTAATAGTCTGCTAGTCAGCCAGCTGGCCAGTACCAGTCTGCCAGTACTGGTACTGCAGTACAGTCAACAGGGTCATTCCATGCTAATTCGACCAATCAGTGTGGCAAGGGTCGGAAATTTTTGACGAAATTTTAACCACTTATCAACTCTAGCTGTCTAGTGAAAAAACGATGTGGTGAAAATTTCAGCCGATTTGGTTTAGCCGTTCTCTAGACTGCTAGATATTGATGTTTTAAATTTGGCGAAATTCCAAAAACCAGTGAAGTAGGCCTACATTATTTGAAGTGGTGTCTGCAGTTGATCTGATTATCAGTTTAATGTCAATTGTATGTGATTCTAAATAAACGAGGTCGGGGTAGGGGAGGTGCTATACAGACTCCTCGCCAACTGCATGGCTTTGGCGACAAAGGCCGACATTGTCCTTCAGTGTGGGGCCGACCAGCTTTGTGTTGGGGTGAAGGCGGGGATAGAGGGTGCCGTCCACGCGATGTCCAACATCTTCGAAGAAGAGTCGACCCAGGCCATGTTGTTGGTGGACGCGAGCAACGCGTTTAACAGCCTGAGCCGACCAGTCGCCCTGTGGAACTGCCGCGTGTACTGGCATAGGTGTTCGCGCTTTTTGTTTAATGCCTACAATGGACACGCGGCCCTCTACCTTTCTGGTTCCTCATCTCCAATTTGGAGCCAGGAAGGTATGACCCAGGGTGACCCCTAGGGTTCAACAGAAGGCACTTTATGGGGCCAAACCGAACCGAACCGAAGCAGGGCCAACTTCGGGCCGAACCGAACCGAATCCGAACCGAAGTTCAGAAAGTTAGCAAGTTATGGTCATAAAATCGTATTTAGGTCACTATACTGGCTGACTGGCAGTGGCAGACTGGTACCTATTTGTTCTGTGGACTTAGCAAGAAAGCTATGATTAATTAAAAAAATAAGTACTACAAAATAAAATGGCAATATTTACATTACTGTACATTACTAACCTAAACTACTGTGTACTTACTGTACTGCTGTATGCACCACATTATCACCGGTAGTAAGCCGTACAGTAGTGACATCAAATTTAGAAAACCTCACTAACTGACTAAAAGAACAGGTAGTCTTTGTAATACTATTTATATGAGGTAGTAGGTATATTTGGTATTATGTATCAAAGTTATGATTAATTAAAAAATAGGTACTACAATAAAATGGCAATGTTTAGCCTAACCTAAACTACCAGACTACTGTATAATTAAGCTAATTTTTAAACTACCAAAGTAAACTGGAAACAATTAAAAAAATAATGCCATTTAAATGGAAGTTCAGTCCAAAATTAAGGATGTAAACGTTAAGCAGACAGTGGTGCAGACACCTGGTGCGGACAGTGGTGCAGACACTGGTGCAGACGGTGGTGCAGCGTGCAGACAGAAGTGCAGACACTGGCACTGGTGCAGACAGTGGTGCAGACACTGGTGCAGACTGCAGACAGTGGTGCAGACATTGACTGACTGGTGCAGGCAGACAGTGGCTCAGACAGTGGTGCAGCGTGCAGACACTGGTGCAGAGAGTGGTGCAGACACTGGCGCAGACAGTGGTGCAGACACTCTGGTGCAGACTGTGGTGCAGACAGTGATGCAGACACTGGTGCAGACAATGGTGCAGACAGTGGTTCAGACAGTGGTGCAGAAAGTGGTGCAGACACTGGTGCAGGCAGTGGTGCACACTGGTGCAGACACTGGTGCAGACAGTGATGCAGACACCTGATGCGGACAGTGGTGCAGACAGTGGTGCAGAAAGTGGTGCAGACACCTGGTGAAAATACTGAAATACCAGAGTACCACAAAACACAATACCACCAGGCACTATTACCGGTATATTATATTTTATCATAAAATTTATTATCTACAAATACTGAAATATGCGATTAACTACTGAAAGGTTCTACATGAAGTAGGGAGGACGTATGTAGTACATGAGGGGCGGAGGGGTGCGTGGGGGTGAATGTGCCCTAATTAAAAATAATTATAAGTGGTGTGTACCGTACGAAAGTAATTAATCGGTATTCCCGTTTTAATATAAACAATAATGTCTATAAATTGTAAGCAGCAATGTCTCCAAGGAATAAGGTTTAAGCGACAGTGTTTGATTGTTTTTACATGACCTACTTTATACAGAGTATGTTTAATTTGTTTACCTTTACTGGAGCCACTATGCTTATTACTGTATAATAAAACGAGCTCATTTAAGTTATTGTATCATGCTGGGGATATACATTCACTGTAAGGTCTCACAGGTCTACAGTAAGGTCTCAGGAATTCTTAGCCCGCGAGTATTCTTAGCCTGCGAGTATTATTGGCCCTTGGCAGTAGGGAACATACCCTTAAATAAGCTCCAAAAATGGGTTCTTATTTAAGGAAAATGGCTCTTATTTAGGGGTTTTTGGGCCTTTTTTGGATATTTTTTCGATATAATATGCTATAACTTGTTTCAGGAAAAAATACCGCATAATTTTATTTCACAATGTAAAAGTTGGGTCTTTCTTGAACATAAGGCAAAAAACCAGAAAACATTTCACCGTCCGGTTTTTTTTCTACAAGCGTTTTAAAATTGCATAAAAAATACGACTAGTTCCTAAATAAGGTTTTTTTTTTAAATTTACCTTATTTAAGATATCGAAATTGTACACATAAATACTAAAAGTTCCTAATTAAGAACTTTTTGACCTGGGTTTCTTATTTAGGAATACAATTGTATTCCAAAATCTGCACATTCCTTAAATAAAATAAATATTCCTTATTCGTTACAGTATGTGTTACACTTCTTTCATAATTCTTCGATTTATGTCAGTCTGTATATTGCTAATTGTTGGGATAAGGATAAGGACAATGGTTGCACTGCACTCTATAAATCCTCTATAGAATATCGTATCATAATGAAGTTGCTAGCACTGGCATTTTTACCTCACACGGTAGCATAGAATAGCCCATTGATATTCAAAAGAATAGCCCATCGCCCATCTGAGCGCACATACATTGTCACGTATTTCGATGAGACATGACTCAAGTAACTGGACATCGCCACACAGTTTCGAAAAACTAACTTGTGTCCTGCATTTCCTCTTCTGCTCCGCGTTACGCCCCACTTAGATGGATTGTCCACAATGTTGTACTTGAAAGGTGTGAAAAAAGTGAAAAACCAATGTCAATGTCATGTCAATAGGCACAAAGATGGTTCAGTCGGGCAGCTGATAGAAGTTATGAAGGTTAAAGATGATCACTGGATAACGTTTTGGCTCAACTGGCTCAGGCAGGAGTGGGACACATTCGTGGGATCTTTGCGCAGCATGAAGTGAGCAAAGCCTTAGCTAGCCCTAGCTGATAGGGGCCCCACCCCATTAACATTTTGTCTTTCGTTAGTCAGAGGTTGTTCAGCACTATACTCGTCTCCTTAATTTGCCTCATTGTGTTCGTTTGTTTTTTACCAAACTTCAGATTATTTCTAATCTTTTGACAGACTACACGACAGACAACTCGTTAATAGCACCCATATGCTAAGGCTTCGCTCACTTGAACGTGGCTCTCCCCCACATTCAATCTGGTTCGACGCAGTTTGTTGCTCATTGCTGCTCGTTGTGCTTTATTATTTCTCGTTGTTGGTCATTGTTACTCAGTGTTGCTAGTTGTTGGTCATTGTCAGATTGTTGCTTGTTGGTGCTCATTGTTGCTCGTTAGTTGTACTTTATTATTGCTCGTTGTTGCTCGTTGTACTCTATTATTGCTCGTTGTTGCTCATTATTGCTCATTGTTACTCGTTGTTGCTCATTGTTGCTCGTTGTTGTACTTTATTATTGCTCGTTCAATCGTAGTTCCTCGTTGTTGCTCGTTGTTGTACTTTATTATTGCTCATTGTTGCTCAATATTACTCGTTGTTGCTCGTTCGGTCGTTGTTGCCCATTGTTGCTCGTTGTTGTACTTTATTATTGCTCGTTCAATCGTAGTTCCTTATTGTTGCTCGTTGTTTCTCGTTGTTGTACTTTATTATTGCTCATTGTTGCTCGTTGTAGCTCAATATTACTCATTGCTCGTTGTTGCTCATTGTTGCTCGTTGTTGTACTTTATTATTGCTCATTGTTGCTCAATATAACTTCGTTGTTGCTCAATATAACTCATTGTTGCTCGTGTAGTCGTTGTTGCTCATTATTGCTCGTTGTTTCTCGTTGTTGCTCATTGTTGCTCGTTGTTGTTCTTTATTATTGCTCATTATTGCTCATTGTTGTACTTTATTATTGCTCGTTCAATCGTTGTTCCTCATTGTTGCTCGTTGTTGTACTTTATTATTTCTCATTGTTGCTCAATATAACTCGTTGTTGCTCGATCAGTCGTTGTTGCTCATTATTGCTCGTTGTTTCTCGTTGTTGCTCATTGTTGCTCGTTGTTGTTCTTTATTATTGCTCATTGTTGCGTTGTTCCTCATGTAATGTTTACTCGTTGTTGCTCGTTCAGTCGTTGTTCCTCATTATTGCTCATTGTTGTTCGTTGTTTCTCGCTGTTGCTCATTGTTGCTCGTTGTTGTACTTTATTATTGCTCATTTTTGCTCGTTGTTGCTCATTGTTGCTCAATGTTACTCGTAGGTCGTAGTTGCTCATTGTTACTCGTTGTTGTTCATTGTTGCTCGTTCAGTCGTTGTTCCTCATTATTGCTCGTTGTTGTACTTTATTATTGCTCATTGTTGCTCAATGTTACTCGTTGTTGCTCATTGTTGCTCGTTGTTCCTCATTGTTGCTCGTTGTTTCTCGTTGTTGTACTTTATTATTGCTCAATATAAATCGTTGTTGCTCAATATAACTCGTTGTTGCTCGTTCAGTCGTTGTTGCTCATTATTGCTCGTTTTTTATCATTGTTGCTCATTGTTGATCGTTGTTGTTCTTTATTATTGCTCATTGTTGCTCAGTGGTTCTCATTGTTGGTCGTTGTTGCTCAATGTTACTCGTTGTTATACTTTATTATTGCTCAATGTTACTCGTTGTTACTCATTGTTACTCGTCGTTCCTCATGTAATGTTTACTCGTTGTTGCTCGTTGTTGCTCGTTCAGTCGTTGTTCCTCATTATTGCTCATTGTTGTTCGTTGTTTCTCGCTGTTGCTCATTGTTGCTCGTTGTTGTACTTTATTATTGCTCATTTCTGCTCGTTGTTGCTCATTCAGTCATTGTTTCTCAATGTTTCTCGTAGTTCGTAGTTGCTCATTGTTACTCATTGTTGCTCATTGTTGCTCGTTCAGTCGTTGTTCCTCGTTGTTGTACCTTATTATTGCTCATTGTTGCTCAATGTTACTCATTGTTGCTCGTTGTTACTCGTTGTTGCTCGTTGTTTTGTTACTCATTGTTCATTTGTTGCTCGTTGTTGCTTATTGTTGGTCATTGTTGCTCGTTGTGCATTTTTGAACCTATCCAGTTAAGCTCAGAAGCTCCCTTATCTCTGCATCTTGCAATGTCCTGTCAAGGTTAGGCAGGTAGGAGATCATAACTGTCATAAGCAGATAAGGGCAGAAGGAGGACGGGGCTGGGAGACGAGGTTATAAGAGACATTATATAACAGTATATGGATATTTAATTTATTTTATTTAATTTAATTTATGTAATTTAATTTATTTAAGGAGTAGGCCTATGCAGATTTTGGAATGAAATTGTATACCTAAATAAGAAACCCATGTCAAAAAGTTCTTATTTAAGGACTTTTAGTATTTATGTGTACAATTTCGATGTCTTAAATAAGGTAAATTTAAAAAATCCCTCTTATTTAGGAACTGGTCGTATTTTTGATGCAATTTTAAAACGCTTGTAGAAAAAAAACCGGACGGTGAAATGTTTTCTGGTTTTTTGCATTATGTTCAAGAAAGAACCAACTTTTATATTGTGAAATAAAATTATGCGGTATTTTTTACTGAAACAAGTTCTTGCATATTATGTCGAAAAAATATCCAAAAAAGGCCCAAAAACCCCTAAATAAGAGCCATTTTCCTTAAATAAGAACCCACTTTTGGAGCTTATTTAAGGGTATGTTCCCTAACAGTAGGGAACATACCCTTAAATAAGCTCCAAAAGTGGGTTCTTATTTAAGGAAAATGGCTCTTATTTAG
>JAUCBJ010005094.1:0-45469 GCA_032718475.1 Nemertoderma westbladi
AAAAACATAAAGCTTAGAAATGGTGATCAAATCAAATTGTTCTAGAAAAAATCTTCGAATTTTGGGAAAAAAGCATAAAAATTTAAAGTTTATAAGTGTTTATCAAGGTTAATGTTACTTGAATTTTCATAAAACTATAGGAGAACATTCAAAGAATTTCTAGATTTAAAATATTATTCATTAAATAAAATATCGGGGTTGGAGAGGGGGGGGGGGGGGGATTGTCCGGGGGGCAATAGATGCCCCCCGGCATCTTTATTAAATGCCTACAATGTAATTTACTATTAAACATCTGGCTGGTGAGATATTCTTATTGTTTAAAACCCAGCAGCGCCCAACGTCTACATTTGTAACCCCATAATGGACTGTTTTCAAATCAATGCTGTAGTTACTTAATATATCCTATAACTATTATAATGCTATAATATGATTAATTAAAGGTGCATCTATATGACTGACACTTAAAAAACGGTAAATTTTAAAAATTTGCATTTCTAAAGTGACTCTAAAAATCGGAAATATATTTTTTCAGACATCGATTGGCATTACTTCATTCTATGTAACTATATTGTTATAGACAACAGGGATTGTGGCATATTTTTATTGTCAGATAATGGGAGATTTAATAAAACAATAAAATATCATGTAGTCTACCCTCTTTAGTCTAGCAAATTCAAATTATTTACAGAAGACTACATTTGTAGTGCTTGGGCACTACATAGTGATTGATACTTTTAGACACAATCTGTGTGATACTGTACCAGCTGACCAGAGGTACCGGTACCCAGAATATTACTACAGTACGGCCTGACAGTACTGCAGTAGGTACTACACCTTCCACTGTCAGACTGTACCACTTTCCTAATGCAGGAGTTACTGGTACCTGTACAGCAGTAACAATACAGCAATAGGCTACACTAGCCCGCTAACATTCCAAGGCATTAGAATGATTGACTGTGCCCAGGGATGGCAATTAGGTTTTAATATTAGGTTTTATTATTAGGTTTTAATAAAAAACCTAGTGTAAAAATTATTAGGTTTTATTAGGTTTTATTGGGTTTTATTCCAGTCTGCCACGAGAGTGCAATCCGTTGGCCTAATTATTGGGTATGGGGGAAAAACCTCACATTTCGTTGTGTGCTAGAGTGCTAGACTTTCAAAGACGGTTCGATTAGACATTAGCAGATTATCCAGTCGGGGAGTTCTATTTACAACTGAGTTGAAATTTAAACTTTATTTTTTAAAATTCAACTTTTTTTAAAATTCAACTTTTGGAGTTGGTTTGGAAATACTGATAAATATGGAATTGGGATCCATTACTGGTATTCCATTGTATAATATAATGATGAATGACATAGGCCTATAGCGGTAATTTAATACAACTAACAGCAGAGCAGTCTAATAAATTCCTGTAGTATTTCAGCTAATTTGCAAATGTAATCACTTAAAATGTTTTTAAAAAATGTAATCCCGGCGGTGAAAGTTTTTATTCCATCGGTAATGAGGGTTGATTTTTCGAGTTACACCCATAAAAAGAATAAAAACACCCTTCTGTAACGTCTTGGGGCTAACTGCAGTACGCAGTACTGTACGTGTACGATAGTTTTGCCATAGTTTGGTGAGATTATTATAAGTTAATAAGTCATACTTGCAATTGCTTCACAGACTTGAGAATAGGCGCAATGAAACCGCAATGGTCGATTTAGTGGGTGTTACAACCTTCAAAACAGCAATTAAGTCATTGGTTCTCGAAAAATTTCTTAATTTTTGTATGAAAATTTAGGTTTTATTAGGTTTTTTTAGGTTTTATTAGGTTTTATTAGGTTTTATAAGGTTTTATTCAATTAAAGAAAAAACCTAATTTTGTTTTTTTTAAAATTAGGTTTTAACCATCCCTGACTGTGCCTGTCTCAAAGTCTGGAAATTTCTGAATGCAGTTCAAAACTTTTGAACGCAGGAATTTTTGTAAATAAAATATAATTGCTGCTTCTAACAGCAGAACAGTCTGAACTCTATTTAAATACCACTGAACCATTGCCCTGTGTACTCTGCGCTACAACTGTACTCCCTTCACCCAAGTCTAAACACTACATGCGCACATTCACATGCCCACTTAAGATTGTTGCTGTGATTGTGACGCTCACCACATGGTGCATTGGCAGATTGGCCTGGAATCTACTCCACTTCACCCAACACCTACTAATAAACTTGCAGTTCAGCTTAGGACTATGGATTCCGATGCCGACTCTGTCGCTGATCGCTACATTCCTTTCGACGGCTTTCACAGGTCACTGGCTGACTGGTGGATGTCAACGAAATGCAAACCAAACATCAACCCACCCCCCAGTTCAGCAGTTGACGTTGTGGAAGAAGAGCCCCTGCCAGCCCGCAACTCGATCAAGTTGAACTTGAAGCCTACAGTCAGACAGTCTCAGCGGCAGTGCTGCTAGTATCAGCAGAACCAGAAGTAACCGATACCAGTACAGACTTTCTCAAACAAAACCGGACGACAGCAAAATCCCGCGTAACACGACTCAAACCATAAGTAAGCAACCACATTGAAGGACAGGGCAGCAGCAGTACCTACGCTAAAGCTGCTACTAGAAGACCTAACCGACGTCATTCTGGAGTACGCCGCCTCGCATCGATACACATGAAAACTCTCCAAACAGTCGGTCAGTCAGCCACTCCGAGAACATGGCGACGTGGATCTCCTCAGTGTGCAATGCAGCTAATGCATGCCGCTGCAGCACTGCTGCGCAAACCTACCTATACACCCGTTCCGGTACACAGTCCATTGTCTCGGGTGCGAGTTCTCGAATGGCTGCCCGATTGGCCCGTCAAGAACTCGAAGCCAACCTCGAACTCGAACATTTTGACAAAACTCAATCATCACACGATCGTGAAGGCGAACTGGCCACATTTGCCGCTCGGCAGGCTGCTGACCAAGCTGCCCAAAACCTAAAACTCCCGTCTGAGTGCCGTAAAATGACGCTATGAAACTATCAAAGAACTTGAACTGAGAGTGGAGCGTTCCAGTCTCGCTTCTCGCTCTACTCCCGATCAGGAGAACGAGGACAGCACGTCCAACATTGGAGTGAATCCCGATGTTCCTGAGCCTACACAAGCCAGCCTCCCTGCGGCCCCAGCTGCCCCCTCCATGGTATCAGTTGGCCCCCCGTGGGTTCCCCCGGCTGCCCCGCTCGCAGTCGCATTGACAACTGGAAACCCGTTATTCCTACCCCCTTCCAGTTAGGTGACCTTGGCTCCTGTGAACCTGTTGCCGTCCTCCATCGGGACTCTATTTTCTCTCACCTACCTGTCCATTCCGCGCTCTCTCAGCAGCGTGAACTCGCCGGAGTTCTTTTCGACTTCAGCGCTCGGCTTCACATCGATAACTGCCGCTTCCAATTGTCCAATCGCCACTCCTTGAGAAACTGCCCCTGTTTAGCGTCCCCAGCCAGGCCGACACGGAGAGTTCCCGGCTTCCCCCTGGATCCTTACTATCCTTACAATTGCTATTTGAAGTAATGGACCCGGGGGGGGGGGGGGGGGGGTGGACACTACAAATACTATATTATCTACTGAAATTTTTAACTCAATTTTAGATTAAAAACTTTTTTAAACATTTGCTTTTGTGTATACTCAATTCTACACCCACCAAAGTAGTTAATAACATCCTTTTTATTATCCTTTATAAACAAATTGGTGTTATTTTTATGAATATATAAATACCTCCATAGCGCCCAAGTACTACATTTGTACCCTACCTAATAAATCGAGATTGGTTAAAGTTTTGATACTGTTGTTGAAACTATGTTTAAGTTAGACCATTTGGACTTAGTTCTGAAAATATGAATACATTGCCTCGAGTTTTTAGATGTCTGGGTTTTGCTGGGTTTTAATAATAAAATATTATAACTTTATTCAATCTGGCACAGCATTATGGAACATACGTTTATTAGCATTTTGCATATATATTTGGTTCAAATATAAAAAACAGTGTTATTTTAAGTGGTTTGTTTCTTTTTTTTTTCAAGTTAATTTATTTATATTTTATCAATAACGTTTCGGGATAAATAAACACGTGGCCTACATAATAGTGTGAAAAATGTGCCAGAAATGAGCCAGAAATGTTCCAGAAATGTGCCAGAAATGTGATAGAAATGTGCCAGAAATGTTCCAGAAATGTGCCAGAAATGTGACAGAAATGTGACAGTAATGTGACAGAAATGTGACAGTAATGTGACAGAAATGTGACAGTAATGTGACATAAATGTGACATAAATGTGACAGTAATGTGATAGAAATGTGCCAGAAATGTGACAGTAATGTTCCAGAAATGAGCCAGAAATGTGATAGAAATGTGCCAGAAATGTTCCAGAAATGTGCCAGAAATGTGACAGTAATGTGCCAGATATGTGACAGAAATGTGATAGAAATGTGCCAGGAATGTGATAGAAATGTGCCAGATATGTGACAGAAATGTGATAGAAATGTGCCAGAAATGTGACAGAAATGTGACAGTAATGTGATAGAAATGTGACAGAAATGTGCCAGAAATGTGACAGAAATGTGACAGTAATGTGACAGAAATGTGCCAGAAATGTGACAGAACTGTGACAGAAATGTGCCAGAAATGGGACAGAAATGTACACAATAAATAAAAGGGACCCAAAAACATCACAGCAGTGCCATTCTTAAAAACATACACAAGCAACATTATTGTAAAAAGTGGACAGACAAATCAGGGAAAAGTCAGGTAATTTGATATACAGGACATCATGGTGACATAAAGCGAAAATGGGTAAAATTTTCTCAGCTCGCTTCACTCGCCGCCGTTACATTTCCTCTTATCACTAAATATGTATAATACAGGTGCACTCTAATCACTTCGTTGTCAGTAATTGATGTGTTGTGGTGACATGGTGTGTGGATGTGATGTTTACCGCTAAATATATATATCTATGTGACTTTCTTTGGAATATAATTAAATGGTCATGAATTAATTGTAGAGGTTTTTATAAATATGACTATGATAAAAAATTAATATATGAAGCCCTCGTCTCCTCGATACGTTGCTTTTGTGTTTCAGGTGAGTGGCAACCCTGGCCAGGGTCCACTCAACCTTTCTCCCCAACCTTTCCAGGTGAGTGGCAACCCTGGCCAGGGTCCACTCAGCCTTTCTCCCCAACTATTCCAGGTGAGTGGCAACCCTGGCCAGGGTCCACTCAACCTTTCTCCCCAACCTTTCCAGGTGAGTGGCAACCCTGGCCAGGGTCCACTCAACCTTTCTCCCCAACTACTCCAGGTGAGTGGCAACCCTGGCCAGGGTCCACTCAGTCTTTCTCCCAAACTATTCCAGGTGAGTGGCAACCCTGGCCCGGGTCCACTCAGCCTTTCTCCCAAACTACTCCAGGTGAGTGGCAACCCTGGCCCGGGTCCACTCAGCCTTTCTCCCAAACTACTCCAGGCGAGTGGCAACCCTGGCCTGGGTCCACTCAGCCTTTCTCCCAAACTACTCCAGGTGAGTGGCAACCCTGGCCAGGGTCCACTCAGCCTTTCTCCCCAACTACTCCAGGTGAGTGGCAACCCTGGCCCGGGTCCACTCAGCCTTTTTCCCAAACTACTCCAGGTGAGTGGCAACCCCGGCCCGGGTCCACTCAGCCTTTCTCCCAAACTACTCCAGGTGAGTGGCAACCCTGGCCAGGGTCCACTCAGTCTTTCTCCCAAACTATTCCAGGTGAGTGGCAACCCTGGCCAGGGTTCACTCAGCCTTTCTCCCCAACTATTCCAGGTGAGTGGCAACCCTGGCCACGATCCACTCAGCCTTTCTCACCAACTATTCCAGGTGAGTGGCAACCCTGGCCAGGGTCCACTCAGCCTTTCTCCCCAACTACTCCAGGTGAGTGGCAACCCTGGCCCGGGTCCACTCAGCCTTTTTCCCAAACTACTCCAGGTGAGTGGCAACCCCGGCCCGGGTCCACTCAGCCTTTCTCCCAAACTACTCCAGGTGAGTGGCAACCCTGGCCAGGGTCCACTCAGTCTTTCTCCCAAACTATTCCAGGTGAGTGGCAACCCTGGCAAGGGTTCACTCAGCCTTTCTCCCCAACTATTCCAGGTGAGTGGCAACCCTGGCCCGGGTCCACTCAGCCTTTCTCCCAAACTACTCCAGGCGAGTGGCAACCCTGGCCAGGGTCCACTCAGCCTTTCTCCCAAACTACTCCAGGTGAGTGGCAACCCTGGCCAAGATCCACTCAGCCTTTCTCCCCAACTATTCCAGGTGAGTGGCAACCCTGGCCACGATCCACTCAGCCTTTCTCTCCAACTATTCCAGGTGAGTGGCAACCCTGGCCAGGGTCCACTCAGTCTTTCTCCCAAACTATTCCAGGTGAGTGGCAACCCTGGCAAGGGTTCACTCAGCCTTTCTCCCCAACTATTCCAGGTGAGTGGCAACCCTGGCCCGGGTCCACTCAGCCTTTCTCCCCAACTACTCCAGGTGAGTGGCAACCCTGGCCCGGGTCCACTCAGCCTTTCTCCCCAACTATTCCAGGTGAGTGGCAACCCTGGCCCGGGTCCAATCAGACTTTCTCCCCAACTACTCCAGGTGAGTGGCAACCCTGGCCAGGGTCCACTCAACCTTTCTCCCCAACTACTCCAGGTGAGTGGCAACCCTGGCCAGGGTCCACTCAGCCTTTCTCCCAAACTACAGGTGAGTGTGGGACTTCCATAAATGTCAGTTTCTTTTGATAAATTGAAAAAATAGTTTATCATAATAATTATTATTGTGCATAAGAAATGTATAACAATAAGAACGCAATTGCACCAAAAAATAAACAAACAAATTAAACTGGAATTGGAATGTCCGTAATAATTATATTTATCCCGTCACATGTAATATTAACCCATGTAATATTAACCTATGTAATATTAACCCATGGAATATTAATCCATGTAATATTAACAAATGTAATATTAACCCATGTAATATTAACCCATATCATATTAACCCATGTAATATTAACCCATGTAATATTAACCCATATCATATTAACCCATGTAATATTATCAAATGTAATATTAACAAATGTAATATTAACAAATGTAATATTAACAAATGTAATATTAACCCATGTAATATTAACCCATGTAATATTAACCCATGTAATATTAACAAATGTAATATTAACAAATGTAATATTAACCCATGTAATATTAACCCATGTAATATTAACCCATGTAATATTAACCAATGTAATATTAACCCATTTAATATTCACCCATGTAATATTAATCAATGTAATATTAACCCATGTAATATTAACAAACGTAATATTAACCCATGTAATATTAACTCATGTAATATTAACTCATGTAATATTAACCCATGTAATATTAATCTATGTAATATTAACCCATGTAATTTTAACCCATGTAATATTAACCCATGTAATATTAACCCATATCATATTAACCCATATAATATTAACAAATGTAATATTAACCCATGTAATATTAACCAAAGTAACATTAACCCATGTAATATTAACCAATGTAATATTAACCCATGTAATATTAACTCATGTAATATTAACCCATGTAATATTAACCCATGTAATATTAATCCATGTAATATTAACCCATGTAATATTAACCCATGTAATATCAACCCATGTAATATTAACAAATGTAATATTAACCCATGTAATATTAACCCATGTAATATTAACCCATGTAATATTAATCCAAGTAATATTAACCCATGTAATATTAACCCATGTAATATCAACCCATGTAATATTAACAAATGTAATATTAACCCATGTAATATTAACCCATGTAATATTAACCCATGTAATATTAACCCATGTAATATTAACAAATGTAATATTAACAAATGTAATATTAACCCATGTAATATTATCAAATGTAATATTAACAAATGTAATATTAACAAATGTAATATTAACAAATGTAATATTAACCCATGTAATATTAACCCATGTAATATTAACCCATGTAATATTAACACATGTAATATTAACAAATGTAATATTAACCCATGTAATATTAACCCATGTAATATTAACCCATGTAATATTAACCCATGTAATATTAACCAATGTAATATTAACCCATTTAATATTCACCCATGTAATATTAATCAATGTAATATTAACCCATGTAATATTAACAAATATAATATTAACAAATGTAATATTAACCCATGTAATATTAATCCATGTAATATTAACCCATGTAATATTAACCCATGTAATATCAACCCATGTAATATTAACAAATGTAATATTAACCCATGTAATATTAACCCATGTAATATTAACCCATGTAATATTAATCCATGTAATATTAACCCATGTAATATTAACCCATGTAATATTAACCAATGTAATATTAACCCATTTAATATTCACCCATGTAATATTAATCAATGTAATATTAACCCATGTAATATTAACAAATATAATATTAACAAATGTAATATTAACCCATGTAATATTAATCCATGTAATATTAACCCATGTAATATTAACCCATGTAATATCAACCCATGTAATATTAACAAATGTAATATTAACCCATGTAATATTAACCCATGTAATATTAATCCATGTAATATTAACCCATGTAATATTAACCCATGTAATATCAACCCATGTAATATTAACAAATGTAATATTAACCCATGTAATATTAACCCATGTAATATTAACCCATGTAATATTAACCCATGTAATATTAACAAATGTAATATTAACAAATGTAATATTAACCCATGTAATATTATCAAATGTAATATTAACAAATGTAATATTAACAAATGTAATATTAACAAATGTAATATTAACCCATGTAATATTAACCCATGTAATATTAACCCATGTAATATTAACAAATGTAATATTAACAAATGTAATATTAACCCATGTAATATTAACCCATGTAATATTAACCCATGTAATATTAACCAATGTAATATTAACCCATTTAATATTCACCCATGTAATATTAATCCATGTAATATTAACCCATGTAATATTAACCCATGTAATATTAACCAATGTAATATTAACAAATGTAATATTAATCCATGTAATATTAACCCATTTAATATTCACCCATGTAATATTAATCAATGTAATATTAACCCATGTAATATTAACAAATATAATATTAACAAATGTAATATTAACCCATGTAATATTAACCCATGTAATATTAACCCATGTAATATTAACAAATGTAATATTAACCAATGTAATATTAACCCATGTAATATTAACCCATGTAATATTAACCCATGTAATATTAACCCATGTAATATTAACCCATGTAATATTAACAAATATAATATTAACAAATGTAATATTAACCCATGTAATATTAACCCATGTAATATTAACAAATATAATATTAACAAATGTAATATTAACCCATGTAATATTAACCCATGTAATATTAACCCATGTAATATTAACAAATATAATATTAACAAATGTAATATTAACCCATGTAATATTAACCCATTTAATATTCACCCATGTAATATTAATCAATGTAATATTAACCCATGTAATATTAACAAATATAATATTAACAAATGTAATATTAACCCATGTAATATTAACCCATGTAATATTAACCCATGTAATATTAACCCATGTAATATTAACCCATGGAATATTAACAAATATAATATTAACCAATGTAATATTAACCAATGTAAAATAACCCATGTAATATTAACCCATGTAATATTAACCCATGTAATATTAACAAATATAATATTAACAAATGTAATATTAACCCATGTAATATTAACCCATGTAATATTAACAAATATAATATTAACAAATGTAATATTAACCCATGTAATATTAACCCATGTAATATTAACCCATGTAATATTAACCCATGTAATATTAACCCATGGAATATTAACAAATATAATATTAACCAATGTAATATTAACCAATGTAAAATAACCCATGTAATATTAACCCAGGTAATATTAACCCATGTAATATTAACCCATGTAATATTAACCCATGTATTATTAACCAATGTAATATTAACCCATGTAATATTAACCCATGTAATATTAACCCATATAATATTAACAAATGTAATATTAACCCATGTAATATTAACCCATGTAATATTAACCCATGTAATATTAACCCATGTAATATTAACCCATGTAATATTAACCAATGTAATATTAACCCATGTAATATTAACCCATGTATTATTAACCAATGTAATATTAACCCATGTAATATTAATCCATGTAATATTAACCCATGTAATATTAACCCATGTAATATCAACCCATGTAATATTAACAAATGTAATATTAACCCATGTAATATTAACCCATGTAATATTAACCCATGTAATATTAACCCATGTAATATTAACAAATGTAATATTAACAAATGTAATATTAACCCATGTAATATTATCAAATGTAATATTAACAAATGTAATATTAACAAATGTAATATTAACCCATGTAATATTAACCCATGTAATATTAACCCATGTAATATTAACAAATGTAATATTAACAAATGTAATATTAACCCATGTAATATTAACCCATGTAATATTAACCCATGTAATATTAACCAATGTAATATTAACCCATTTAATATTCACCCATGTAATATTAATCAATGTAATATTAACCCATGTAATATTAACAAATATAATATTAACAAATGTAATATTAACCCATGTAATATTAATCCATGTAATATTAACCCATGTAATATTAACCCATGTAATATCAACCCATGTAATATTAACAAATGTAATATTAACCCATGTAATATTAACCCATGTAATATTAACCCATGTAATATTAATCCATGTAATATTAACCCATGTAATATTAACCCATGTAATATTAACCAATGTAATATTAACCCATTTAATATTCACCCATGTAATATTAATCAATGTAATATTAACCCATGTAATATTAACAAATATAATATTAACAAATGTAATATTAACCCATGTAATATTAATCCATGTAATATTAACCCATGTAATATTAACCCATGTAATATCAACCCATGTAATATTAACAAATGTAATATTAACCCATGTAATATTAACCCATGTAATATTAATCCATGTAATATTAACCCATGTAATATTAACCCATGTAATATCAACCCATGTAATATTAACAAATGTAATATTAACCCATGTAATATTAACCCATGTAATATTAACCCATGTAATATTAACCCATGTAATATTAACAAATGTAATATTAACAAATGTAATATTAACCCATGTAATATTATCAAATGTAATATTAACAAATGTAATATTAACAAATGTAATATTAACAAATATAATATTAACAAATGTAATATTAACCCATGTAATATTAATCCATGTAATATTAACCCATGTAATATTAACCCATGTAATATCAACCCATGTAATATTAACAAATGTAATATTAACCCATGTAATATTAACCCATGTAATATTAACCCATGTAATATTAACCCATGTAATATTAACAAATGTAATATTAACAAATGTAATATTAACCCATGTAATATTATCAAATGTAATATTAACAAATGTAATATTAACAAATGTAATATTAACAAATGTAATATTAACCCATGTAATATTAACCCATGTAATATTAACAAATGTAATATTAACAAATGTAATATTAACAAATGTAATATTAACCCATGTAATATTAACCCATGTAATATTAACCCATGTAATATTAACCCATGTAATATTAACAAATATAATATTAACAAATGTAATATTAACCCATGTAATATTAACCCATTTAATATTCACCCATGTAATATTAACCCATGTAATATTAACAAATATAATATTAACAAATGTAATATTAACCCATGTAATATTAACCCATGTAATATTAACAAATATAATATTAACAAATGTAATATTAACCCATGTAATATTAACCCATTTAATATTCACCCATGTAATATTAATCAATGTAATATTAACCCATGTAATATTAACAAATATAATATTAACAAATGTAATATTAACCATGTAATATTAACCCATGTAATATTAACCCATGTAATATTAACAAATGTAATATTAACCAATGTAATATTAACCCATTTAATATTCACCCATGTAATATTAATCAATGTAATATTAACCCATGTAATATTAACAAATATAATATTAACAAATGTAATATTAACCATGTAATATTAACCCATGTAATATTAACCCATGTAATATTAACAAATGTAATATTAACCAATGTAATATTAACCCATGTAATATTAACCCATGTAATATTAACCCATGTAATATTAACCCATGTAATATTAACCCATGTAATATTAACAAATATAATATTAACAAATGTAATATTAACCCATGTAATATTAACCCATGTAATATTAACAAATATAATATTAACAAATGTAATATTAACCCATGTAATATTAACCCATGTAATATTAACCCATGTAATATTAACAAATATAATATTAACAAATGTAATATTAACCCATGTAATATTAACCCATTTAATATTCACCCATGTAATATTAATCAATGTAATATTAACCCATGTAATATTAACAAATATAATATTAACAAATGTAATATTAACCATGTAATATTAACCCATGTAATATTAACCCATGTAATATTAACAAATGTAATATTAACCAATGTAATATTAACCCATGTAATATTAACCCATGTAATATTAACCCATGTAATATTAACCCATGTAATATTAACCCATGTAATATTAACAAATGTAATATTAACCCATGTAATATTAACCCATGTAATATTAACAAATATAATATTAACAAATGTAATATTAACCCATGTAATATTAACCCATGTAATATTAACCCATGTAATATTAACCCATGTAATATTAACCCATGGAATATTAACAAATATAATATTAACCAATGTAATATTAACCAATGTAAAATAACCCATGTAATATTAACCCATGTAATATTAACCCATGTAATATTAACAAATATAATATTAACAAATGTAATATTAACCCATGTAATATTAACCCATGTAATATTAACAAATATAATATTAACAAATGTAATATTAACCCATGTAATATTAACCCATGTAATATTAACCCATGTAATATTAACCCATGGAATATTAACAAATATAATATTAACCAATGTAATATTAACCAATGTAAAATAACCCATGTAATATTAACCCAGGTAATATTAACCCATGTAATATTAACCCATGTAATATTAACCCATGTATTATAACCAATGTAATATTAACCCATGTAATATTAACCCATGTAATATTAACCCATATAATATTAACAAATGTAATATTAACCCATGTAATATTAACCCATGTAAAATTAACCCATGTAATATTAACCCATGTAATATTAACCCATGTAATATTAACCAATGTAATATTAACCCATGTAATATTAACCCATGTATTATTAACCAATGTAATATTAACCCATGTAATATTAACCCATGTAATATTAACCCATGTAATATTAACCCATGTAATATTAACCCATGTAATATTAACAAATGTAATATTAACAAATGTAATATTAACCCATGTAATATTATCAAATGTAATATTAACAAATGTAATATTAACAAATGTAATATTAACAAATATAATATTAACAAATGTAATATTAACCCATGTAATATTAATCCATGTAATATTAACCCATGTAATATTAACCCATGTAATATCAACCCATGTAATATTAACAAATGTAATATTAACCCATGTAATATTAACCCATGTAATATTAATCCATGTAATATTAACCATGTAATATTAACCCATGTAATATCAACCCATGTAATATTAACAAATGTAATATTAACCCATGTAATATTAACCCATGTAATATTAACCCATGTAATATTAACCCATGTAATATTAACAAATGTAATATTAACAAATGTAATATTAACCCATGTAATATTATCAAATGTAATATTAACAAATGTAATATTAACAAATGTAATATTAACAAATGTAATATTAACCCATGTAATATTAACCCATGTAATATTAACCCATGTAATATTAACCCATGTAATATTAACAAATATAATATTAACAAATGTAATATTAACCCATGTAATATTAACCCATTTAATATTCACCCATGTAATATTAACCCATGTAATATTAACAAATATAATATTAACAAATGTAATATTAACCCATGTAATATTAACCCATGTAATATTAACAAATATAATATTAACAAATGTAATATTAACCCATGTAATATTAACCCATTTAATATTCACCCATGTAATATTAATCAATGTAATATTAACCCATGTAATATTAACAAATATAATATTAACAAATGTAATATTAACCATGTAATATTAACCCATGTAATATTAACCCATGTAATATTAACCCATGTAATATTAACCCATGTAATATTAACCCATGTAATATTAACAAATATAATATTAACAAATGTAATATTAACCCATGTAATATTAACCCATTTAATATTCACCCATGTAATATTAATCAATGTAATATTAACCCATGTAATATTAACAAATATAATATTAACAAATGTAATATTAACCATGTAATATTAACCCATGTAATATTAACCCATGTAATATTAACAAATGTAATATTAACCAATGTAATATTAACCCATGTAATATTAACCCATGTTATATTAACCCATGTAATATTAACCCATGTAATATTAACCCATGTAATATTAACCCATGTAATATTAACAAATATAATATTAACAAATGTAATATTAACCCATGTAATATTAACCCATGTAATATTAACAAATATAATATTAACAAATGTAATATTAACCCATGTAATATTAACCCATGTAATATTAACCCATGTAATATTAACCCATGTAATATTAACCCATGTAATATTAACAAATATAATATTAACAAATGTAATATTAACCCATGTAATATTAACCCATGTAATATTAACAAATATAATATTAACAAATGTAATATTAACCCATGTAATATTAACCCATGTAATATTAACCCATGTAATATTAACCCATGTAATATTAACCCATGGAATATTAACAAATATAATATTAACCAATGTAATATTAACCCATGTAATATTAACCCATGTAATATTAACCCATATAATATTAACAAATGTAATATTAACCCATGTAATATTAACCCATGTAATATTAACCCATGTAATATTAACCCATGTAATATTAACCCATGTAATATTAACCAATGTAATATTAACCCATGTAATATTAACCCATGTATTATTAACCAATGTAATATTAACCCATGTAATATTAACCCATGTAATATTAACCCATATAATATTAACAAATGTAATATTAACCCATGTAATATTAACCCATGTAATATTAACCCATGTAATATTAACCCATGTATTATTAACCAATGTAATATTAACCCCTGTAATATTAACCCATGTAATATTAACCCATATAATATTAACAAATGTAATATTAACCCATGTAATATTAACCCATGTAATATTAACCCATGTAATATTAACCCATGTAATATTAACCAATGTAATATTAACCCATGTAATATTAACCCATGTATTATTAACCAATGTAATATTAACCCATGTAATATTAACCCATGTAATATTAACCCATATAATATTAACAAATGTAATATTAACCCATGTAATATTAACCCATGTAATATTAACCCATGTAATATTAACCCATGTAATATTAACCAATGTAATATTAACCCATGTAATATTAACAAATGTAATATTAACCCATGTAATATTAACCCATGTAATATTAATCCATGTAATATTAACCATGTAATATTAACCCATGTAATATCAACCCATGTAATATTAACAAATGTAATATTAACCCATGTAATATTAACCCATGTAATATTAACCCATGTAATATTAACCCATGTAATATTAACAAATGTAATATTAACAAATGTAATATTAACCCATGTAATATTATCAAATGTAATATTAACAAATGTAATATTAACAAATGTAATATTAACAAATGTAATATTAACCCATGTAATATTAACCCATGTAATATTAACCCATGTAATATTAACCCATGTAATATTAACAAATATAATATTAACAAATGTAATATTAACCCATGTAATATTAACCCATTTAATATTCACCCATGTAATATTAACCCATGTAATATTAACAAATATAATATTAACAAATGTAATATTAACCCATGTAATATTAACCCATGTAATATTAACAAATATAATATTAACAAATGTAATATTAACCCATGTAATATTAACCCATTTAATATTCACCCATGTAATATTAATCAATGTAATATTAACCCATGTAATATTAACAAATATAATATTAACAAATGTAATATTAACCATGTAATATTAACCCATGTAATATTAACCCATGTAATATTAACCCATGTAATATTAACCCATGTAATATTAACAAATATAATATTAACAAATGTAATATTAACCCATGTAATATTAACCCATTTAATATTCACCCATGTAATATTAATCAATGTAATATTAACCCATGTAATATTAACAAATATAATATTAACAAATGTAATATTAACCATGTAATATTAACCCATGTAATATTAACCCATGTAATATTAACAAATGTAATATTAACCAATGTAATATTAACCCATGTAATATTAACCCATGTTATATTAACCCATGTAATATTAACCCATGTAATATTAACCCATGTAATATTAACCCATGTAATATTAACAAATATAATATTAACAAATGTAATATTAACCCATGTAATATTAACCCATGTAATATTAACAAATATAATATTAACAAATGTAATATTAACCCATGTAATATTAACCCATGTAATATTAACCCATGTAATATTAACCCATGTAATATTAACCCATGTAATATTAACAAATATAATATTAACAAATGTAATATTAACCCATGTAATATTAACCCATGTAATATTAACAAATATAATATTAACAAATGTAATATTAACCCATGTAATATTAACCCATGTAATATTAACCCATGTAATATTAACCCATGGAATATTAACAAATATAATATTAACCAATGTAATATTAACCCATGTAATATTAACCCATGTAATATTAACCCATATAATATTAACAAATGTAATATTAACCCATGTAATATTAACCCATGTAATATTAACCCATGTAATATTAACCCATGTAATATTAACCCATGTAATATTAACCAATGTAATATTAACCCATGTAATATTAACCCATGTATTATTAACCAATGTAATATTAACCCATGTAATATTAACCCATGTAATATTAACCCATATAATATTAACAAATGTAATATTAACCCATGTAATATTAACCCATGTAATATTAACCCATGTAATATTAACCCATGTATTATTAACCAATGTAATATTAACCCCTGTAATATTAACCCATGTAATATTAACCCATATAATATTAACAAATGTAATATTAACCCATGTAATATTAACCCATGTAATATTAACCCATGTAATATTAACCCATGTAATATTAACCAATGTAATATTAACCCATGTAATATTAACCCATGTATTATTAACCAATGTAATATTAACCCATGTAATATTAACCCATGTAATATTAACCCATATAATATTAACAAATGTAATATTAACCCATGTAATATTAACCCATGTAATATTAACCCATGTAATATTAACCCATGTAATATTAACCAATGTAATATTAACCCATGTAATATTAACCCATATAATATTAACAAATGTAATATTAACCCATGTAATATTAACCAATGTAATATTAACCCATGTAATATTAACCCATGTAATATTAACCCATGTAATATCAACCCATGTAGTATAGATTCCATTGATCAGTCTATTCCTCACCCGAGCAAAAAGAACGGGATGAGGAAATTAACATAGAAAATCTGAACAAGAAATTAGGTAATTCTTAGAGATAAGATTAACTATTATTATAAAACTTAAAGTAACATTAAATAGCGGCTTAAATAAAACATTACGACAACACAAAGCCAAAACTATATTTTTTTAAGCAAATTCTCTAGTTTCTTTATGGTTCCAGACTCTTTATCTACTAAAGCGGAGAAGGCCTGTACGGCAGCTGATTGGCTGCTGGGTAGACTGTGGTGCATGGGGGATCTAGTCGCCCCAGCAACCGACTGACTGGGCATCTTGGCGTAGAAGATCTCGAGCAGCCCGCTCTGCTCCCCGCGTCGCAACCCCTTCATATCGAGGATCTTCTGGAAGTTATTCACGTCGAAGTCATCGAGAAGGTTGACGTAGTTGTCGACGAAACCATCGGCGACGTCATGCGGCGACATGACGACCTTAAGGATCATCTCAGCGCGGCTCATACCCTTAATGACGATCTTGGTGAAGCTAGTCGGGGCCTTCCTACCGATCTGGGAACCGATCTGCGGCAGCTCCAGCAGCACCGTCTTAAGCGAGTGCGTGTCCAACAGCAGCTGCTCGGCACCGACGGTGCTCACTGGTTTGCACCGGAACAACGCGTTTATAAACTTCGGTATGAAGGCGTTTACGAATCGGACGCAGAACTGGGTGAAGTACTTCCGGACGGAGGCCAACCGGTCGCGGATCGTGGGTAACGAGAGTTTAAACTGGCCGACCATGTTGGTGACGTAGACGCCCTGGTCTCCGACGGAGTCCACACTGCGCCAGTCTACCCGCGTCATCGCTAACAGCGCCGACTCGCAACCGGTCTCCAGATCCGCGACCAGTAACCCGATGCATTGCGACACGACCCCGTGGAAGGCGTCCTGTTCCCGCGCCAGACTCACACTCTCCCGACCTCGTCCACGCAACTTCTCCCCCAGTTTCTCCTCCAGCTGTTTGCTGGTCTCCAGACAGTACTCGGCCGTGCTGAGTATCCCGCAGACCTGTCGCACTTCCTCCCTGGAGTAGCGCGACTCACCGGAAACTCCCTCCTTCAGCAACGCCCCAACGTTCCCGTCCTTAAGACTTTCCTTCAGGATGGCGGCGAGGTTTATCCCGGAGCTCTGCGGAAGTTTCGGTAGGTTGGGGACGAGCACGCGAGTCGCGTACTCCGCCAGGTACCGTTGGAACAGTCGGGAGACGCCCAGTAACGGCTCGGGGCTCCCGAGCTGGCCGCACTCCACCATGCAGTGTTTGTAAGCGTGGAAGAGATCCGCGCAGCTCGGGAGGACTGACTCGCTACCGAAGTCGCAACTCTCTGACAGGAATCGCTCCATCATACCCGACAGGTTTCGGTTTTGGTACTCAACGTAGACCGGCATGTGGGGCTGGAAGCAACTCGATATAAAACCGTGGAACTCCGACTCCGGCTGATTCGAGTCGGAAGGAAATCGTTTCGAGAGGAGCAGCTCGAAGTTGGTGGTCCGCTGGGTGGCGAAGAGGAGGAGTTTAACTTGAATATCGGCGGCGCGAGTCGCCATGATGGAGGAGAGTTGGTCGCGAGTTGCGCGACAGAAGGCCACGCAGATGGTGCGACTTACGTCCCACCCGGAGGGGAACAGATGACTGAACTTGTGTTCGTAGTCCAGGAGGGAGCGCTTCAACCAGGCGTAGCGACGGTCTATCTTATCGAGCCAGGCGGCGTCCTGATTGGCTGCGAACAACACGCGATACTCGGACAGCTGGTTGTCTACGAACCAGACGAGCAGCTCCGACCGGTAACGCGTCGACAACGAGTCCAGCACCAGACACCCGTCGGCCAGCTGCTTAGAGTTAGACGCAGACCACGACTTCCCAGACTGGTAGGAGAAGACTTCGTGGAAGTCTCCTATAATCCTGGTCCCCAAGGTCTCCTCTACAGACTTAAGACGCTCCCCGAGCTGTTTTATGTGCCGGACTTCTGCATAGGAACTAAAGTGCTGCATTACGTTCTGCGAGGCCGGCAGAACGTTCGCAACTTCCCCGTACTGTCGTTTAGGCGCTAAGTTCTCCAGCGACTCAACGCTACCCACTAGTAGATGCAAATGGTTTAGAGTTGTTATACTAGTGGTTAGGTGGCGTTTCGCGAAGTCGAGGGTTTTAATGTCACGGGTGATCTCTTTGACCATACGTTCTGACTGCTCGGCTTTTTCTTTGATACCGAGTATTTGAGCTGCGAGTTGTTCGATAGACTCTTTGGCGTCGTTGACGCAACGACTACCCTCTTCCCCAACATTAGTTTGACCGCGCACTACGTCCCGGATGTCGCCATCAATTCGTCGCAGTCGCATACGGATCTTAGAGACAACGTCGTCGATGTTGGCTAGACTCTGTTCCGTCGGGAACAACATGTTAATGTGGTCCACCACATTGAACTCGCGTTTATCAAGGGGGTCGTCGTTAGGGAATAGCTCCTTTATAACTTCTTCTACCTCCGGTGGGTAATTAAGATCCGTTAAGATCCGATCCGGTAATTATGTATTATTAACCAATGTAATATTAACCCATGTAATATTAACCCATGTAATATTAACCCATATAATATTAACAAATGTAATATTAACCCATGTAATATTAACCCATGTAATATTAACCCATGTAATATTAACCCATGTAATATTAACCAATGTAATATTAACCCATGTAATATTAACCCATGTATTATTAACCAATGTAATATTAACCCATGTAATATTAACCCATGTAATATTAACCCATGTAATATTAACCCATGTAATATTAACCCATGTAATATTAACAAATGTAATATTAACAAATGTAATATTAACCCATGTAATATTATCAAATGTAATATTAACAAATGTAATATTAACAAATGTAATATTAACAAATATAATATTAACAAATGTAATATTAACCCATGTAATATTAATCCATGTAATATTAACCCATGTAATATTAACCCATGTAATATTAACAAATGTAATATTAACCCATGTAATATTAACCCATGTAATATTAATCCATGTAATATTAACCCATGTAATATTAACAAATGTAATATTAACCCATGTAATATTAACCCATGTAATATTAATCCATGTAATATTAACCCATGTAATATTAACCCATGTAATATCAACCCATGTAATATTAACAAATGTAATATTAACCCATGTAATATTAACCCATGTAATATTAACCCATGTAATATTAACCCATGTAATATTAACAAATGTAATATTAACAAATGTAATATTAACCCATGTAATATTATCAAATGTAATATTAACAAATGTAATATTAACAAATGTAATATTAACAAATGTAATATTAACCCATGTAATATTAACCCATGTAATATTAACCCATGTAATATTAACCCATGTAATATTAACAAATATAATATTAACAAATGTAATATTAACCCATGTAATATTAACCCATTTAATATTCACCCATGTAATATTAACCCATGTAATATTAACAAATATAATATTAACAAATGTAATATTAACCCATGTAATATTAACCCATGTAATATTAACAAATATAATATTAACAAATGTAATATTAACCCATGTAATATTAACCCATTTAATATTCACCCATGTAATATTAATCAATGTAATATTAACCCATGTAATATTAACAAATATAATATTAACAAATGTAATATTAACCATGTAATATTAACCCATGTAATATTAACCCATGTAATATTAACCCATGTAATATTAACCCATGTAATATTAACAAATATAATATTAACAAATGTAATATTAACCCATGTAATATTAACCCATTTAATATTCACCCATGTAATATTAATCAATGTAATATTAACCCATGTAATATTAACAAATATAATATTAACAAATGTAATATTAACCATGTAATATTAACCCATGTAATATTAACCCATGTAATATTAACAAATGTAATATTAACCAATGTAATATTAACCCATGTAATATTAACCCATGTAATATTAACCAATGTAATATTAACCCATGTAATATTAACCCATGTAATATTAACAAATATAATATTAACAAATGTAATATTAACCCATGTAATATTAACCCATGTAATATTAACAAATATAATATTAACAAATGTAATATTAACCCATGTAATATTAACCCATGTAATATTAACCCATGTAATATTAACCCATGTAATATTAACCCATGTAATATTAACCCATGTAATATTAACAAATATAATATTAACAAATGTAATATTAACCCATGTAATATTAACCCATGTAATATTAACAAATATAATATTAACAAATGTAATATTAACCCACGTAATATTAACCCATGTAATATTAACCCATGTAATATTAACCCATGGAATATTAACAAATATAATATTAACCAATGTAATATTAACCAATGTAATATTAACCCATGTAATATTAACCCATGTAATATTAACCCATATAATATTAACAAATGTAATATTAACCCATGTAATATTAACCCATGTAATATTAACCCATGTAATATTAACCCATGTAATATTAACCAATGTAATATTAACCCATGTAATATTAACCCATGTATTATTAACCAATGTAATATTAACCCATGTAATATTAACCCATGTAATATTAACCCATATAATATTAACAAATGTAATATTAACCCATGTAATATTAACCCATGTAATATTAACCCATGTAATATTAACCCATGTATTATTAACCAATGTAATATTAACCCATGTAATATTAACCCATGTAATATTAACCCATATAATATTAACAAATGTAATATTAACCCATGTAATATTAACCCATGTAATATTAACCCATGTAATATTAACCCATATAATATTAACAAATGTAATATTAACCCATGTAATATTAACCCATGTAATATTAACCCATGTAATATTAACCCATGTAATATTAACCAATGTAATATTAACCCATGTAATATTAACCCATATAATATTAACAAATATAATATTAACCAATGTAATATTAACCAATGTAATATTAACCCATGTAATATTAACCCATGTAATATTAACCCATATAATATTAACAAATGTAATATTAACCCATGTAATATTAACCCATGTAATATTAACCCATGTAATATTAACCCATGTAATATTAACCAATGTAATATTAACCCATGTAATATTAACCCATGTATTATTAACCAATGTAATATTAACCCATGTAATATTAACCCATGTAATATTAACCCATATAATATTAACAAATGTAATATTAACCCATGTAATATTAACCCATGTAATATTAACCCATGTAATATTAACCCATGTATTATTAACCAATGTAATATTAACCCATGTAATATTAACCCATGTAATATTAACCCATATAATATTAACAAATGTAATATTAACCCATGTAATATTAACCCATGTAATATTAACCCATGTAATATTAACCCATGTAATATTAACCAATGTAATATTAACCCATGTAATATTAACCCATGTATTATTAACCAATGTAATATTAACCCATGTAATATTAACCCATGTAATATTAACCCATATAATATTAACAAATGTAATATTAACCCATGTAATATTAACCCATGTAATATTAACCCATGTAATATTAACCCATGTAATATTAACCAATGTAATATTAACCCATGTAATATTAACCCATATAATATTAACAAATGTAATATTAACCCATGTAATATTAACCAATGTAATATTAACCCATGTAATATTAACCCATGTAATATTAACCCATGTAATATCAACCCATGTAGTATAGATTCCATTGATCAGTCTATTCCTCACCCGAGCAAAAATAACGGGATGAGGAAATTAACATAGAAAATCTGAACAAGAAATTAGGTAATTCTTAGAGATAAGATTAACTATTATTATAAAACTTAAAGTAACATTAAATAGCGGCTTAAATAAAACATTACGACAACACAAAGCCAAAACTATATTTTTTTAAGCAAATTCTCTAGTTTCTTTATGGTTCCAGACTCTTTATCTACTAAAGCGGAGAAGGCCTGTACGGCAGCTGATTGGCTGCTGGGTAGACTGTGGTGCATGGGGGATCTAGTCGCCCCAGCAACCGACTGACTGGGCATCTTGGCGTAGAAGATCTCGAGCAGCCCGCTCTGCTCCCCGCGTCGCAACCCCTTCATATCGAGGATCTTCTGGAAGTTATTCACGTCGAAGTCATCGAGAAGGTTGACGTAGTTGTCGACGAAACCATCGGCGACGTCATGCGGCGACATGACGACCTTAAGGATCATCTCAGCGCGGCTCATACCCTTAATGACGATCTTGGTGAAGCTAGTCGGGGCCTTCCTACCGATCTGGGAACCGATCTGCGGCAGCTCCAGCAGCACCGTCTTAAGCGAGTGCGTGTCCAACAGCAGCTGCTCGGCACCGACGGTGCTCACTGGTTTGCACCGGAACAACGCGTTTATAAACTTCGGTATGAAGGCGTTTACGAATCGGACGCAGAACTGGGTGAAGTACTTCCGGACGGAGGCCAACCGGTCGCGGATCGTGGGTAACGAGAGTTTAAACTGGCCGACCATGTTGGTGACGTAGACGCCCTGGTCTCCGACGGAGTCCACACTGCGCCAGTCTACCCGCGTCATCGCTAACAGCGCCGACTCGCAACCGGTCTCCAGATCCGCGACCAGTAACCCGATGCATTGCGACACGACCCCGTGGAAGGCGTCCTGTTCCCGCGCCAGACTCACACTCTCCCGACCTCGTCCTCGCAACTTCTCCCCCAGTTTCTCCTCCAGCTGTTTGCTGGTCTCCAGACAGTACTCGGCCGTGCTGAGTATCCCGCAGACCTGTCGCACTTCCTCCCTGGAGTAGCGCGACTCACCGGAAACTCCCTCCTTCAGCAACGCCCCAACGTTCCCGTCCTTAAGACTTTCCTTCAGGATGGCGGCGAGGTTTATCCCGGAGCTCTGCGGAAGTTTCGGTAGGTTGGGGACGAGCACGCGAGTCGCGTACTCCGCCAGGTACCGTTGGAACAGTCGGGAGACGCCCAGTAACGGCTCGGGGCTCCCGAGCTGGCCGCACTCCACCATGCAGTGTTTGTAAGCGTGGAAGAGATCCGCGCAGCTCGGGAGGACTGACTCGCTACCGAAGTCGCAACTCTCTGACAGGAATCGCTCCATCATACCCGACAGGTTTCGGTTTTGGTACTCAACGTAGACCGGCATGTGGGGCTGGAAGCAACTCGATATGAAACCGTGGAACTCCGACTCCGGCTGATTCGAGTCGGAAGGAAATCGTTTCGAGAGGAGCAGCTCGAAGTTGGTGGTCCGCTGGGTGGCGAAGAGGAGGAGTTTAACTTGAATATCGGCGGCGCGAGTCGCCATGATGGAGGAGAGTTGGTCGCGAGTTGTGCGACAGAAGGCCACGCAGATGGTGCGACTTACGTCCCACCCGGAGGGGAACAGATGACTGAACTTGTGTTCGTAGTCCAGGAGGGAGCGCTTCAACCAGGCGTAGCGACGGTCTATCTTATCGAGCCAGGCGGCGTCCTGATTGGCTGCGAACAACACGCGATACTCGGACAGCTGGTTGTCTACGAACCAGACGAGCAGCTCCGACCGGTAACGCGTCGACAACGAGTCCAGCACCAGACACCCGTCGGCCAGCTGCTTAGAGTTAGACGCAGACCACGACTTCCCAGACTGGTAGGAGAAGACTTCGTGGAAGTCTCCTATAATCCTGGTCCCCAAGGTCTCCTCTACAGACTTAAGACGCTCCCCGAGCTGTTTTATGTGCCGGACTTCTGCATAGGAACTAAAGTGCTGCATTACGTTCTGCGAGGCCGGCAGAACGTTCGCAACTTCCCCGTACTGTCGTTTAGGCGCTAAGTTCTCCAACGACTCAACGCTACCCACTAGTAGATGCAAATGGTTTAGAGTTGTTATACTAGTGGTTAGGTGGCGTTTCGCGAAGTCGAGGGTTTTAATGTCACGGGTGATCTCTTTGACCATACGTTCTGACTGCTCGGCTTTTTCTTTGATACCGAGTATTTGAGCTGCGAGTTGTTCGATAGATTCTTTGGCGTCGTTGACGCAACGACTACCCTCTTCCCCAACATTAGTTTGACCGCGCACTACGTCCCGGATGTCGCCATCAATTCGTCGCAGTCGCATACGGATCTTAGAGACAACGTCGTCGATGTTGGCTAGACTCTGTTCCGTCGGGAACAACATGTTAATGTGGTCCACCACATTGAACTCGCGTTTATCAAGGGGGTCGTCGTTAGGGAATAGCTCCTTTATAACTTCTTCTACCTCCGGTGGGTAATTAAGATCCGGCGGTAAATTGAGATCATCCAACACACTTGTATCCTTCTCGGTGTCCATCACAATGTCCTGATGTCATTATATACTCTACAGCCCTACCTAACTAAACAGCTAAATAAATAGGCCTATACTGACGAGAAAGATTGAGCTACCGTAGATAGAGACACAGAAGGTAGCCAATACTACAATACAATCAATACATTAAAAATTACAGGGTTGGTCATAAAGAATAGCAGTAAACAGTAGGCTGGTAGGCTAAGGCAGTAAGGTAGGCCTATAGTAAGCCAGATTGAGGTTTTGGGAATTTCCGGTTTGGGGGGCACTGAAACGCTAAAAAACGCATGTGTCTAAAACACTTGTCTGGTGGGAAAACACTTTTTTAAAATATGAATTGCCGAATATTCGGCACAAATTGCAAATTACTACGGTCTGACGGTAGAAGCAACATCCTGACAACAGAACACAGGAACATGGCTGTAAGAAATTAAATATAACAGTACAGCAGTATAATTAATCTGATATATTACGGTATACTGGTATAGGATATACAGTGAGTAAGACAGTTTGCAACCATGGTTTGCCTTATTTTATATTATCTGACCCGAATAGGCCTATGTAACAAACTGACATATGATTAGGCTTAAAGCTAAACTGTTAGGCTAAGTAGGCCTACCGAGTTCAAATCCCACTCGCTGACATACTTTTTGTAATGGCATTTTTAGTACTCAATCGGGACAAAATTGGAATTATAACCTTAAATATCAGAATTTTACTACTGTATTAACAGTATAAAACGCGTAAATTAAAATATTTTTGGTCAAATTTCTTAAATTTTATTACACATGATAAAATAGCATCGAAGTAGAAAAGTTTTGCAATCCATTCACATACTCAAAGGTTATTGCAACTTTAGTTTAATGTTTAATATTTAATGTATAGAAAACTAATGCTTGTTGTACCTGTACAAAGTAAATTAACAATTTAACTAAAAACTTTGGTATACAGTAGACAATTTACAAATACTAGATGAAGTTACAATAAGTACCTAAAACTGTTTATGGGTAATAATTAAATGTTGATACTTAAATGGTGATACCGGTAATTACGAGTCTTGAGAACTGCACTAATTATTATTAATATCGATGTAAAAAAATAATATACTGTATGTAAGTATTTTTAAAAAATATGAATAAAATAAAGTAGATCGTCAATCGTGATTAAAAACGCACTGGAACTGTAAATAAAATAAGGGAAATTGTGATTTAAAAGGAAGGGAGGATCGTTAGGGAAATACATACCATACAATAAATAAAAAATACTTTGTATTCAATTCATATTGTATAAACTAAAAAAATAATAACAAATAAAATGAAAATTTAAAACCAGATAAAAAGTTAGATTAAAAATATTGAAATATGATAAAACAATGGTAATCAGTTATAGGTGGGCAGATTAAAATAATTTGTGTTCATATTGTATAAACTAAAAAAATATAAATAAATAAAATACAAATGTAAAATTATTTAAAAGTATAATATAAAACAGAATTATGATGAAACATTGTTAATAGGTGGCCGATAGAACAACGATAATGCAGTAATGAGTAAATGAGTTAGGCTATAGACAGTCGAGGAGAAGTTTTCAACTGAGTTGAAATTTCAACTTTATTTTTTAAACTTTTGGAAAATTAAACTTTTTTTTTAAATTCAACTTTTGGAGTACCGTAATTCGGGGTGACTTGATACATTGAGGTGACTTGATACAGCAAGTTATACTTTTTTTCTTTAACGGATTGCAGGTGATTGCGTGATGTTATGATAAAAGTTGAAATATTAGAAGATGTCTGAATAAATTGTCTATCAAATAGTAAAATAAATTTTGTCATTGCTTCGCATTTGTGATCACTAGAGCCAAGAATGCATTGTTCAAAAATTCACTTTTTTTCAATGTCAAAATATAGGTCGAATTTTTGACACTTTGGGTTAATGTTGTTCAAAAATTATTTTTAAGAATGCTAATAGATGAGTTTGAATATTATGATCCTAAAAAAAATTTACAAATTTTCATATGAATTGGGGGTGGAGTGCCCGTTTTTTGAAAGTGTGTCTCAAAATGGGGTGACTTGATACATATATATGGTATATTGGAGGCTAAAATGTTCTGATACCTGTGACTACTGTGACTTAAACGTTGATTTTGCAAAATTTGTGCTTAAATTCATTGATTTAGTTTGCAGTTTTTTCTAAAATGTTTTGTAGACAAGTGAGTCCAGTATCGCAATTATATATTGCATGGGATTGAGTATGTATCACCTTGGGGGGTCATACTTTTGTACCTGGGGGGGGTCTTACTTTTGTACCTGGGGGTGGTCATACTTTTGTACCAGGGGGGGTCTTACTTTTGTACCTGGGGGTGGTCATACTTTTGTACCAGGGGGGGTCTTACTTTTGTACCTGGGGGTGGTCATACTTTTGTACCAGGGGGGACTTACTTTTGTACCTGGGGGTGGTCATACTTTTGTACCAGGGGGGTCTTACTTTTGTACCTGGAGGGGGTCATACTTTTGTACCAGGGGGGTCTTACTTTTCTACCAGGGGGACTTACTTTTGTACCTGGGGGTCTTACACTACTTTTGTACCTGGGGTGTCTTACATTTGTACCTGAGGGGGGAGGTCTTACTTTTGTACCTGGGGGGGGGGTCTTACTTTTGTACTTGAGAGGGGGGGGGGGTGGCTTACTTTTGTACCTGGAGGGGTCATAGTTTTGTACCAGGGGGGTCTTACTTTTGTACCTGAGGGGTCATACTTTTGTACCTGGGAGGTCTTACTTTTGTACCTGGGATGGGTCTTACGTTTGTACCTGGGGGTCTTACGTTTGTACCAGGTGGTCTTACTTTTGTATCTTGGGGGGGGGGGGGGTGGGGGTCTTACGTTTGTACCTGGGGGGTCTTAATTTTGTACCTGGGGTGGGTATTACGTTTGTACCTGAGGGTCTTACGTTTGTACCAGGGGGGTCTTACTTTTGTACAAGGGCGGGAAAGAGGGGTCTTACATTTGTAGGGTCTTTGGTCTTAGGGTGTTGGGTCTTAGGTCTTTATTTTGTAGTCCCATAATATAACTACTGTAACTGCAATATTAATTAGTTTACATGTTCTTCAATATATTATTGTGATGTGCAATGTTATAGAATTTATAACGATGCAATATTGAATATTTCTTTCAATTTTGGTATTATTTTTTTATACTGTAGTTTTGTTATCGTTTTGTTTATTTCTCATATTTTTGTTTATTAAAGTTTATTTTGTCAATATATACTGTAGTACAGTACGTTATGCCGATTCATATTACCGATATACCGTAAATTTAGCTTTGAATTATTTTTTATTCCGGGCAAAATTTGTTAAATAAGTTCATTTTCGACAGCCATTCGTTTATTCAGTGTAAGTGGCTAAATAAAATAAACACCGTTCGTTGCCATCTTTAAATTATTGGTGAGGTTTGATATATTACGGAGCTCCTAAAGGGACATGAGAAAATTTTTTTTTTTTGCTAACTCGTGCGAACGACTTAGTATGTCGTGCGAACGACTTACTAAGTCTTGCGAACGACTTAACTGGCACGACATACTAAAGTCGTGCGAACGACATACTAAGTCTTGCGAACGACTTAACTAACTCGTGCGAACGACATACTAAGTCGTGCGAACGACTTACTAAGTCGTGGGAATGACATATTATGTCGGGCGAACGACTTAACTAACTCGTGCGAACGACATACTAAGTCGTGCGAACGACTTACTAAGTCGTACGAACGACATACTAAGTCGTGCGAACGACATACTAACTCGTGCGAACGACTTACTAAGTCGTGGGAATGACATATTATGTCGGGCGAACGACTTAACTAACGCGTGCGAACGACTTAGTAACTCGTTCGAACGACTTACTAACTTTACTTTGATTGGCTAAATAATACTGGTAATAAAAGTACAACCTTTTTAGCGGGATTTTCAATTCAATCTACAGCATTTGTTGATGGCATTATTGGTTGAAATATTATTATCAATGGCTGAACGCGCTCTAAGGGTATAACTTTTCGCCGCATACGTATGCATTTGCCGTATCCGTATGTACATACGCGTATGTGCGTATGTAATGGATTCCTATGGAGAATAATCAAGTATATGATTTTAGAGATTAGGCATTGCGGATCAGTAAGAAGTACATACAGACTGAAGACAGGTAGACCTACTTAAAGCTAAGTGATTTAAAGAGTGTGGCTGCCGCTACCTTATGTCAAATAAACATATTGTAGGTCCGGGATGAGTGACAGCCGGTGGCCGCCAGCCACGGGATGCGCCAGCAGTGCAGTCTACTGTATTCCAGTTAACTCTTCTTGACGCCGCTTGGAGAACTAACCAACCGTGATTTATTTTGAACTGTGTTTCCACCAACCTGGCTATATAATCTTGTTGGTTGCTACAGTATATGGCACTAACATAGTATAGTATAGATACCTAGGGTAGTCAACCTACTCCCCCAGGCTTCGGAATGGAACTTTTCTACTCCGGATAGCATCGAGGTTTACATTGACGCATCTAACACGAAGTGGGGACTTCGCGCAGCACGAAGTTGGCAGAGCCTTAGCGAATTGACACTGTTAGGGGGTAGGTCAATTTATGCAAATAGTCACGTTGGCCCTCTAGCGGCAGACTGGAGAACTGCAGATGGATTCGCCTCCTTTGAAAGTCACAGCTAATGGTCTAATACATATCTGCCAAGTTTCAGCTTAAACGGATTAAAAGCAAAGAAATGGGAGGGCATTTAATGTTTAGACATGTGGCCCTCTAGCGGGAGACCATTGCACTGATGGTGTCTGAAAGTCTCTCAAAAATCTCAACTTTTGCTCATATTGATACCTACAAATTTTCAACTTGGCAGCTTTAAATCCGACAAAGTTATTAGCATGTCAAAATCGTAACGACGACGACGACGACAACGACGACGACAACTATTTGCATAAATTGACCCACCCCCTAACAGTGTCAATTCGCTAAGGCTCCGCCAACTTCGTGGCTCGCCCCACAAGGCCTATACGGCTTGCATCTACACGGTTAAGGGGGGATTGCATACTGTTTTCTCACTTTCTTAACCTTCTTGCACCTTCACACTCTGTTTGCGGAAGATCCTGACTTTTTCAACAGTACAAGTTTTTATATTTTTAGCGGCATTTTTATCTGTAAATAGTATATCTGCAATTTCTGTGATATCTTTTAACTTCTAACTGATTCTAATGATATAATAGTTCCGGCAGTTCTCAACGATCTCAACTTGTTTTTCTCCTCAACTTCGCTTCCTACACAGTCCACTTCATCGAACTCTTAACGGGAGGTGTCTAATAGCCCTCTCACTTTGGTAAGACCCAATGGAACAGGTGTGATCCCCCCTCTCTGACTCTCACAACTCTGTACCGTTCCTCACATATATAGATCAACTTGAAGGGGATACTGGACTTGAGAGAAACGAAATTGCGAGCACAATGAAGAATCTATGTTATAGTACATTATGATAATGCTCTCCATACAAGTACAGTACTTTACTGAGTGACTGTAAAAGGCCTATATATGATAGCTCACTCCATAGCGAATAAATCTTCTACCGCCCTGGTAGCTCAGTGGTCTTAGGACACACACTCGGCTGATGATAACCGGAAGTTTGAAACCTAGGTACCGGGTTCGAGCCCCAATAGGGGCGGTTGATATTTTTCGCTATGGAGAGCATTATCATAATGTACTACAATATATATTTATTCGCCGTCACCCACCCCACAACAATTCATTTATAACAATGAAGAATCGGGAAGCCTGGAAGGATCTCATTTCCACTGTCCGAGTTTGCTCGACCTAGTAGTAAGTAGTAGTATATTGAAATAATTTAATAAATATACATTTAAAATTTCATGAATGCTTTAACATGAAAACAAGGTACAAAAGAAACATGACATTGTAAATACTGTAGTAGAACAAATCAAATAATTGGTAACGTAAAGCTGGTATAACGTTTAAGATATATAGTGCAAAAATAATATTATAACAATATTATACAACTAAAAAATTGGTACAAAAAGCTTTCACGTAGAAATTATAACTTATTTATTTCAGGTGCAAAAACTTTGAGACGGCTGATCAATAATTGCAAACAACTAATTTGGTAGCGATTGCTGCTTGTTGATTGTTCTGGTTTTACATGCAGTAGGCCTACTAATAAATAAATAAATACAATAATATACAATTACAGTATTGTTACTGGTATGTATTTGGTAACTGAAAACAAAGGTAAGCAAATGACAACAATTGCTGTCAGATTCTAAAGAGAACATGCAGGTAAATGTAATGTTTAGAACTTTCTGATATAAAATCTGATATTACTACAATTATTGCGATTCTTTACTTAACTATTTTGCAGTGATCGTTTGATTTTCTAATAACTTAAATTGCAAAATGCAATGCAAAAGGCACTTTACTTTATAAGTACCGGATAAGATTTTATATGCCAACAAACTGCACTTTATGGTGTAAATTGTATGATCACACCTACTCCTGGAACAATGCGAGTAGTTCAATCACTAATGGAACAATGCAAGTAGTTCAATCACTCCTGGATCAATGGGAGTAGTTCAATCACTCCTGGATCAATGGGAGTAGTTCAATCACTAATGGAACAATGCGAGCAGTTCAATCACTCCTGGAACAATGCGAGTAGTTCAATCACTAATGGAACAATGCGAGCAGTTCAATCACTCCTGGATCAATGGGAGTAGTTCAATCACTCCTGGAACAATGGGAGTTGTTCAATCACTAATGGAACAATGCAAGTAGTTCAATCACTCCTGGATCAATGGGAGTAGTTCAATCACTCTTGGATCAATGGGAGTAGTTCAATCACTAATGGAACAATGGGAGTAGATCAATCACTCCTGGATCAATGGGAGTAGTTCAATCACTCCTGGATCAATGGGAGTAGTTCAATCACTCCTGGATCAGTGGGAGTAGTTCAATTACTCCTGGATCAGTGGGAGTAGTTCAATCACTCCTGGATCAATGGGAGTAGTTCAATTACTCCTGGAACAATGCGAGCAGTTCAATCACTCCTGGATCAATGGGAGTAGTTCAATCACTAATGGAACAATGCGAGCAGTTCAATCACTCCTGGAACAATGGGAGCAGTTCAATCACTCCTGGATCAATGGGAGTAGTTCAATCACTCCTGGAACAATGCAAGTAGTTCAATCACTCCTGGAACAATGCAAGCAGTTCAATCACTCCTGGATCAATGGGAGTAGTTCAATCACTCCTGGATCAATGGGAGTAGTTCAATCACTAATGGAACAATGCGAGCAGTTCAATCACTCCTGGATCAATGGGAGTAGTTCAATCACTCCTGGAACAATGCAAGTAGTTCAATCACTAATGGAACAATGCGAGCAGTTCAATCACTCCTGGATCAATGGGAGTAGTTCAATCACTCCTGGAACAATGCAAGTAGTTCAATCACTAATGGAACAATGCGAGCAGTTCAATCACTCCTGGATCAATGGGAGCAGTTCAATCACTCCTGGATCAATGGGAGTAGTTCAATCACTCCTGGAACAATGCAAGTAGTTCAATCACTCCTGGAACAATGCAAGCAGTTCAATCACTCCTGGATCAATGGGAGTAGTTCAATCACTCCTGGATCAATGGGAGTAGTTCAATCACTAATGGAACAATGCGAGCAGTTCAATCACTCCTGGATCAATGGGAGTAGTTCAATCACTCCTGGAACAATGCAAGTAGTTCAATCACTCCTGGATCAATGGGAGTAGTTCAATCACTCCTGGATCAATGGGAGTAGTTCAATCACTAATGGAACAATGCAAGTAGTTCAATCACTAATGGAACAATGCGAGCAGTTCAATCACTCCTGGATCAATGGGAGTTGTTCAATCACTAATGGAACAATGCAAGTAGTTCAATCACTCCTGGATCAATGGGAGTAGTTCAATCACTCCTGGATCAATGGGAGTAGTTCAATCACTCCTGGAACAATGCAAGTAGTTCAATCACTCCTGGATCAATGGGAGTAGTTCAATCACTCTTGGATCAATGGGAGTAGTACAATTACTCCTGGAACAATGGGAGTAGTTCAATCACTCCTGGATCAGTGGGAGTAGTTCAATCACTCCTGGAACAATGCGAGTAGTTCAATCACTCCTGGAACAATGCAAGCAGTTCAATCACTCCTGGATCAATGGGAGTAGTTCAATCACTCCTGGATCAGTGGGAGTAGTTCAATCACTCCTGGAACAATGCGAGTAGTTCAATCACTAATGGATCAATGCGAGCAGTTCAATCACTCCTGGAACAATGCGAGTAGTTCAATCACTCCTGGATCAATGGGAGTAGTTCAATCACTCCTGGATCAATGGGAGTAGTTCAATCACTAATGGAACAATGCGAGCAGTTCAATCACTAATGGATCAATGCGAGTAGTTCAATCACTAATGGAACAATGCAAGTAGTTCAATCACTCCTGGATCAATGGGAGTAGTTCAATCACTAATGGAACAATGCAAGTAGTTCAATCACTCCTGGAACAATGCAAGCAGTTCAATCACTCCTGGATCAATGGGAGTAGTTCAATCACTCTTGGATCAATGGGAGTAGTTCAATCACTCCTGGAACAATGGGAGCAGTTCAATCACTCCTGGATCAATGGGAGTAGTTCAATCACTCCTGGATCAATGCGAGTAGTTCAATTACTCCTGGATCAATGGGAGTAGTTCAATCACTCCTGGAACAATGCAAGTAGTTCAATCACTAATGGAACAATGCAAGTAGTTCAATCACTAATGGAACAATGCGAGCAGTTCAATCACTCTTGGATCAATGGGAGTAGTTCAATTACTCCTGGAACAATGGGAGCAGTTCAATCACTCCTGGATCAATGGGAGTAGTTCAATCACTCCTGGAACAATGCAAGTAGTTCAATCACTAATGGAACAATGCAAGTAGTTCAATCACTAATGGAACAATGCGAGCAGTTCAATCACTCCTGGATCAATGGGAGTTGTTCAATCACTAATGGAACAATGCAAGTAGTTCAATCACTCCTGGAACAATGTAAGCAGTTCAATCACTCCTGGATCAATGGGAGTAGTTCAATCACTCTTGGATCAATGGGAGTAGTTCAATCACTCTGGAACAATGCAAGCAGTTCAATCACTCTTGGATCAATGGGAGTAGTTCAATCACTCTTGGATCAATGGGAGTAGTTCAATCACTCCTGGATCAGTGGGAGTAGTTCAATCACTCCTGGAACAATGCAAGTAGTTCAATCACTAATGGAACAATGCTAGCAGTTCAATCACTCCTGGAACAATGCGAGTAGTTCAATCACTAATGGAACAATGCGAGCAGTTCAATCACACCTGGATCAATGGGAGTAGTTCAATCACTCCTGGAACAATGCAAGTAGTTCAATCACTAATGGAACAATGCGAGCAGTTCAATCACTCCTGGAACAATGCGAGTAGTTCAATCACTAATGGAACAATGCGAGCAGTTCAATCACTCCTGGAACAATGCGAGTAGTTCAATCACTAATGGAACAATGCGAGCAGTTCAATCACTCCTGGATCAATGGGAGTAGTTCAATCACTCCTGGAACAATGCAAGTAGTTCAATCACTAATGGAACAATGCGAGCAGTTCAATCACTAATGGAACAATGCGAGCAGTTCAATCACTCCTGGATCAATGGGAGTAGTTCAATCACTCCTGGAACAATGCAAGTAGTTCAATCACTAATGGAACAATGCGAGCAGTTCAATCACTCCTGGATCAATGGGAGTAGTTCAATCACTCCTGGAACAATGCAAGTAGTTCAATCACTAATGGAACAATGCGAGCAGTTCAATCACTAATGGAACAATGCGAGCAGTTCAATCACTCCTGGATCAATGGGAGTAGTTCAATCACTCCTGGAACAATGCAAGTAGTTCAATCACTAATGGAACAATGCGAGCAGTTCAATCACTCCTGGAACAATGCGAGTAGTTCAATCACTAATGGAACAATGCGAGCAGTTCAATCACTCCTGGATCAATGGGAGTAGTTCAATCACTCCTGGAACAATGCAAGTAGTTCAATCACTCCTGGAACAATGCGAGCAGTTCAATCACTCCTGGATCAATGGGAGTAGTTCAATCACTCCTGGAACAATGCAAGTAGTTCAATCACTAATGGAACAATGCGAGCAGTTCAATCACTCCTGGATCAATGGGAGTAGTTCAATCACTCCTGGATCAATGGGAGTAGTTCAATCACTCCTGGATCAATGGGAGTAGTTCAATCACTAATGGAACAATGCAAGTAGTTCAATCACTCCTGGATCAATGGGAGTAGTTCAATCACTCCTGGATCAATGGGAGTAGTTCAATCACTCCTGGATCAATGGGAGTAGTTCAATCACTAATGGAACAATGCAAGTAGTTCAATCACTCCTGGATCAATGGGAGTAGTTCAATCACTCCTGGAACAATGCAAGTAGTTCAATCACTAATGGAACAATGCGAGCAGTTCAATCACTCCTGGATCAATGGGAGTAGTTCAATCACTCCTGGATCAATGGGAGTAGTTCAATCACTCCTGGATCAATGGGAGTAGTTCAATCACTCCTGGATCAATGGGAGTAGTTCAATCACTCCTGGATCAATGGGAGTAGTTCAATCACTAATGGAACAATGCGAGCAGTTCAATCACTCCTGGATCAATGGGAGTAGTTCAATCACTCCTGGATCAATGGGAGTAGTTCAATCACTCCTGGATCAATGGGAGTAGTTCAATCACTAATGGAACAATGCAAGTAGTTCAATCACTCCTGGATCAATGGGAGTAGTTCAATCACTCCTGGATCAATGGGAGTAGTTCAATCACTCCTGGATCAATGGGAGTAGTTCAATCACTAATGGAACAATGCAAGTAGTTCAATCACTCCTGGATCAATGGGAGTAGTTCAATCACTCCTGGATCAATGGGAGTAGTTCAATCACTCCTGGATCAATGGGAGTAGTTCAATCACTAATGGAACAATGCAAGTAGTTCAATCACTCCTGGATCAATGGGAGTAGTTCAATCACTCCTGGAACAATGCAAGTAGTTCAATCACTAATGGAACAATGCGAGCAGTTCAATCACTAATGGAACAATGCGAGCAGTTCAATCACTCCTGGATCAATGGGAGTAGTTCAATCACTCCTGGAACAATGCAAGTAGTTCAATCACTAATGGAACAATGCGAGCAGTTCAATCACTCCTGGAACAATGCGAGTAGTTCAATCACTAATGGAACAATGCGAGCAGTTCAATCACTCCTGGATCAATGGGAGTAGTTCAATCACTCCTGGAACAATGCAAGTAGTTCAATCACTCCTGGAACAATGCGAGCAGTTCAATCACTCCTGGATCAATGGGAGTAGTTCAATCACTCCTGGATCAATGGGAGTAGTTCAATCACTCCTGGATCAATGGGAGTAGTTCAATCACTAATGGAACAATGCAAGTAGTTCAATCACTCCTGGATCAATGGGAGTAGTTCAATCACTCCTGGATCAATGGGAGTAGTTCAATCACTAATGGAACAATGCAAGTAGTTCAATCACTCCTGGATCAATGGGAGTAGTTCAATCACTCCTGGATCAATGGGAGTAGTTCAATCACTCCTGGATCAATGGGAGTAGTTCAATCACTAATGGAACAATGCAAGTAGTTCAATCACTCCTGGATCAATGGGAGTAGTTCAATCACTCCTGGAACAATGCAAGTAGTTCAATCACTAATGGAACAATGCGAGCAGTTCAATCACTCCTGGATCAATGGGAGTAGTTCAATCACTCCTGGATCAATGGGAGTAGTTCAATCACTCCTGGATCAATGGGAGTAGTTCAATCACTCCTGGATCAATGGGAGTAGTTCAATCACTCCTGGATCAATGGGAGTAGTTCAATCACTAATGGAACAATGCGAGCAGTTCAATCACTCCTGGATCAATGGGAGTAGTTCAATCACTCCTGGATCAATGGGAGTAGTTCAATCACTCCTGGATCAATGGGAGTAGTTCAATCACTAATGGAACAATGCAAGTAGTTCAATCACTCCTGGATCAATGGGAGTAGTTCAATCACTCCTGGATCAATGGGAGTAGTTCAATCACTCCTGGATCAATGGGAGTAGTTCAATCACTAATGGAACAATGCAAGTAGTTCAATCACTCCTGGATCAATGGGAGTAGTTCAATCACTCCTGGATCAATGGGAGTAGTTCAATCACTCCTGGATCAATGGGAGTAGTTCAATCACTAATGGAACAATGCAAGTAGTTCAATCACTCCTGGATCAATGGGAGTAGTTCAATCACTCCTGGAACAATGCAAGTAGTTCAATCACTAATGGAACAATGCGAGCAGTTCAATCACTAATGGAACAATGCGAGCAGTTCAATCACTCCTGGATCAATGGGAGTAGTTCAATCACTCCTGGAACAATGCAAGTAGTTCAATCACTAATGGAACAATGCGAGCAGTTCAATCACTCCTGGAACAATGCGAGTAGTTCAATCACTAATGGAACAATGCGAGCAGTTCAATCACTCCTGGATCAATGGGAGTAGTTCAATCACTCCTGGAACAATGCAAGTAGTTCAATCACTCCTGGAACAATGCGAGCAGTTCAATCACTCCTGGATCAATGGGAGTAGTTCAATCACTCCTGGATCAATGGGAGTAGTTCAATCACTCCTGGATCAATGGGAGTAGTTCAATCACTAATGGAACAATGCAAGTAGTTCAATCACTCCTGGATCAATGGGAGTAGTTCAATCACTCCTGGATCAATGGGAGTAGTTCAATCACTCCTGGATCAATGGGAGTAGTTCAATCACTAATGGAACAATGCAAGTAGTTCAATCACTCCTGGATCAATGGGAGTAGTTCAATCACTCCTGGAACAATGCAAGTAGTTCAATCACTAATGGAACAATGCGAGCAGTTCAATCACTAATGGAACAATGCGAGCAGTTCAATCACTCCTGGATCAATGGGAGTAGTTCAATCACTCCTGGATCAATGGGAGTAGTTCAATCACTCCTGGATCAATGGGAGTAGTTCAATCACTCCTGGATCAATGGGAGTAGTTCAATCACTAATGGAACAATGCGAGCAGTTCAATCACTAATGGAACAATGCGAGCAGTTCAATCACTCCTGGATCAATGGGAGTAGTTCAATCACTCCTGGATCAATGGGAGTAGTTCAATCACTCCTGGATCAATGGGAGTAGTTCAATCACTCCTGGATCAATGGGAGTAGTTCAATCACTCCTGGATCAATGGGAGTAGTTCAATCACTCCTGGATCAATGGGAGTAGTTCAATCACTAATGGAACAATGCAAGTAGTTCAATCACTCCTGGATCAATGGGAGTAGTTCAATCACTCCTGGATCAATGGGAGTAGTTCAATCACTCCTGGATCAATGGGAGTAGTTCAATCACTAATGGAACAATGCAAGTAGTTCAATCACTCCTGGATCAATGGGAGTAGTTCAATCACTCCTGGAACAATGCAAGTAGTTCAATCACTAATGGAACAATGCGAGCAGTTCAATCACTCCTGGATCAATGGGAGTAGTTCAATCACTCCTGGAACAATGCAAGTAGTTCAATCACTAATGGAACAATGCGAGCAGTTCAATCACTCCTGGATCAATGGGAGTAGTTCAATCACTCCTGGAACAATGGGAGTAGTTCAATCACTCCTGGATCAATGGGAGTAGTTCAATCACTCCTGGAACAATGCAAGTAGTTCAATCACTAATGGAACAATGCGAGCAGTTCAATCACTCCTGGATCAATGGGAGTAGTTCAATCACTCCTGGATCAATGGGAGTAGTTCAATCACTCCTGGATCAATGGGAGTAGTTCAATCACTAATGGAACAATGCGAGTAGTTCAATCACTAATGGAACAATGCAAGTAGTTCAATCACTCCTGGATCAATGGGAGTAGTTCAATCACTCCTGGAACAATGCGAGCAGTTCAATCACTCCTGGATCAATGGGAGTAGTTCAATCACTCCTGGAACAATGCAAGTAGTTCAATCACTAATGGAACAATGCGAGCAGTTCAATCACTCCTGGATCAATGGGAGTAGTTCAATCACTCCTGGATCAATGGGAGTAGTTCAATCACTCCTGGATCAATGGGAGTAGTTCAATCACTAATGGAACAATGCGAGTAGTTCAATCACTAATGGAACAATGCAAGTAGTTCAATCACTCCTGGATCAATGGGAGTAGTTCAATCACTCCTGGAACAATGCAAGTAGTTCAATCACTAATGGAACAATGCGAGCAGTTCAATCACTCCTGGATCAATGGGAGTAGTTCAATCACTCCTGGAACAATGCAAGTAGTTCAATCACTAATGGAACAATGCGAGCAGTTCAATCACTCCTGGATCAATGGGAGTAGTTCAATCACTCCTGGATCAATACGAGTAGTTCAATTACGCCTGGATCAATGGGAGTAGTTCAATCACTCCTGGATCAATGGGAGTAGTTCAATCACTAATGGAACAATGCAAGTAGTTCAATCACTCCTGGATCAATGGGAGTAGTTCAATCACTCCTGGATCAATGGGAGTAGTTCAATCACTCCTGGATCAATGGGAGTAGTTCAATCACTCCTGGATCAATGGGAGTAGTTCAATCACTAATGGAACAATGCGAGTAGTTCAATCACTAATGGAACAATGCGAGTAGTTCAATCACTAATGGAACAATGCGAGCAGTTCAATCACTCCTGGATCAATGGGAGTTGTTCAATCACTCTGGAACAATGGGAGTAGTTCAATCACTAATGGAACAATGCGAGTAGTTCAATCACTAATGGAACAATGCGAGCAGTTCAATCACTAATGGAACAATGCGAGCAGTTCAATCACTCCTGGATCAATGGGAGTTGTTCAATCACTCCTGGATCAGTGCGAATAGTTCAATCACTCCTGGATCAATGCGAGCAGTTCAATCACTAATGGAACAATGCGAGTAGTTCAATCACTCCTGGATCAATGCGAGCAGTTCAATCATTGAATAAACGTTACGGTTTATAGCTATTCTATTGTAGATCTGTTCGACCAGAAAATCAACAGTAAGTGTGTAAAGTTTTGATCTTCGATTGTCAGGTTTACAAATATCAGTGTGGTCCGCGGGGTACATAACAACCTTACCCAAACCGAGGTCTGCCGAATCCATGGTAACCACATGCTGTCGAATTGGAACGCCACCTAGTTGGAATATAGTCGTTTTTTCTGATTCGACTATGCTGAGAATTGAATAGTCATTGAGTTTAGCTAAATTTATGAAGTTCTTATTAAGTTTCTGGAGTTGGGAAGAGTTAGGGTGTAATTGGGACACCTCCAAGGACGGTTGAACCAGACTTCGCCAATTTTCAGTGTGAATGCAAAGGGGAACCCCGAAATGCGGTACGGAATAGAACAACAACGCCTTGGTGCTGTCAGCGATGGGATTCTGGCAGCCCGAAGCAGCAATCAACAGCTCTTTAACCACTAAACCGCCCATGGAATGTGATATCCACACAATCGGTCTATTACCAAGGCCTGACTGGGTGAGTTTCTCGAGCAACTGCTGGGCATGGTATTCAATTAGTTTAGGGCTGCGACCAGAAGGTGCAAACCATTCGCTCAAATACGATGGGTAGCCCACTGAGAGAATCCGACAGTCTGACATATCTCTAGATAACCAAGATTTAGGCCATAGCAATGTCTGTCTTCCAGATTCACCTAAATATATATCAAAGTCTGATTGCACAATCGATACAGATTGCTGTCTTTCCTCAATAGACCAGTCATTGACTTTAAACATTACAGATGTCAAGGAATTAAAGCAATGTGATACTATCTGCGATATGATGCTGCACATGGAGTTGATTCTGCTGACAACAGCAACAAGTAAACTTTTATGTTCAACATCCCGCTGACGCCAAGTAAAGAAAGTGGAGCCTTTAATTCCATGGACAAACACTATATCGGCTAGGGGATGGTTGCTCTGGTACCAACATGGATGAACTAAATACACGTCCTCAGCAATCCGTTCATTTGTATCATCTGGGACGAGATTGACAAGGATTCTATTACTATAGACACCAAGGACCTCGTCATTGGAGGCAAGGAACATATGAAGGGTCGGGAGCAACCCACTCGAGCGAACAATCTCGGAGGGACTCACAGAAGCCGCGTTGTTTAGAATACATAATACTGTCGACTTAATATTCACATTGTAAAGGGAGGACGTCAATATGGATGATAAATAATTGAGGCAACCTAATTTTATCATTTGTTTAATGCAGTCAATCCTCCTAGAGTAAACAAGAAGGGCATCAAGACAGGCAGACACCATTTTGGGTGTGTCGACATCGATTCGTATATCATCTCTAGGAGTATATAATTCGTATGGTTCAGTGTGTGGCGGATTATCTTCCTCTGATAATATGTGGCTATATAAATTCTTCAAAGGTACTATATACTCCTCAAATTCTGGGAACTTATGATCCGGAAGATTGTATATAATTCGCAGGAGATTGGTATCGATTGAGTCGCCGCCTTCCATTTCGCTGTTTTTAGGCCCTAACAACCGCGGGTCAATGCCCTCCGAGCGAGCCAATAACGCCAGAGACTCCCAATCACATAAGTTGTAGAATAAGTTGCACTGCGTCACGGTCCAGCTACTCTGCACATCTAGAAGTCTACTCACAACCCAACTCGAGTCGCTCCCTATTGATCGCGCCAGATACTCCGGTGTAACATCGTTCCATCGCTGTAAGATTCCTGCAGATTTACCTCTAGCTGACTTACTGCGCCATCTCTCGGTCTCAACAGCAGATGTAGCAAAGGTAATTTTGTTTCCGATATCACGGGTTTGCTCCACAATAAACGTAACTCCGACAATGCTACTTCCAAATACAACAGGTGGGATGAGTTTCTTTAAAACTCGCTTTAATTTGTAAGGAATACGAAGCCGCTTGAAAAACGTAAATCGTAAACGCTGCATTACCGGTAGGCCTAATCTAACAGTATAATCTTCAAATAAATTAAAGTTTTAGCCGGTATTTACAGATTTACTGTAGGCCTACTGCTGTAGGCTGGAACAGTAAGCAAGCACATTTAAAAACTTTTGCTTTGATTGATTACGCCAGTACGTAGGCCTACCGGGACTGTCTAAAACCCGGTCCCAGGGGCGGTTCTAGGATTTTGCTTGGGGGGGGGGGGGGGGGGGGGGGGCAAAATATTTAATTTGCTGAGGTCAATTTTTCGGATTTTTAAATGGCTCCACGCAAGCAGTAGAGTCCAATCTGGACACGTTTATAAACGCCAACTTTAAATCATTAAAAAAAACATCCCCAACAACAACTTTGTCTAAACCCGTCCACTCTAATATATCTAATTATTTAGTTAACTGAAGGGTCGCAGCCGTTAGCTGGTGGTAACCCGTATCGTTCCAAAGATGTGGTGGAGAGACGCGACGTGTGTGGCACTCCTTTCCATTAATTTGTAATGATATCGTTTATTGTTTTGGTTAGTTAGGTTTCGGTATGGAGATGGTATGTTCTGCGCAATAAAATAATTATCATATATTTAATTATTTAAGAGGCAATAAATATACTTTAGTATTTTTAGCCGCACAAACTTTCATAACATGTGTGGTAGTGGAAAATATTGAAGTAATTAAATGACAGACTGAGTTTAATTTGACTTAAATGCAATGGGCCATTATTTGTATTTTTAACCCTGTTGAAAATTATTAATTCAGACTATTTTAATTGCAAAATTATATATATATTAAGAAATGTACTGCTTAAATTTACTTGCACATGCCTTAAACCACCAAGCCACTGAACTTACCAATGGAGATATTTCCAGTGACCATACCATGGACCAATGGCAGGAGACATCTACCTTCTCACCTGTACACCTGTGACACCTTCACATGTGCAATGTGGGCAGTGCTGAAAGGCTATGCAACCAATACAGAACCAAACTACTATGTTTGTATGTTGGATGGGCTAAATTTCTAGCATCAATAAGCTAAACTTGGAACCACCATTATACTATCAGCTGGCTATGATGCCACTCCTGCTCAAATTTTGGCGCCCCTTGGAAGGTGGCGCCCGGGGCCGTCGCCCCCCCCCCCCCCCTTCTGCACGCCACTGCACGGTGGAGAAGACGTTTCGGAAACAAGCTACAGTTCGTCGCAGCCCCCAATGAAAAAAAAATAAACAAAAAGAAACATTAAAAAAAATTATTATACTTTGAAAAAAATTTCCCGATTTTTTCCCGAATTCCCAAAGTTCCAGAATTTTACAAAAATATCAGAGTGTTTTATAATGGAGACCGCCGGGTAGTAACTAAATTTTGAAAAAAAATAGAAGTTTTTCCCAGAGAGGTCTGTTTTCGAGCAAAAGTCGGTACCCACTGGTACGGATTTGCCACATTACCTTTCGCTAGGGAGGGGGCAAGCCCCCCCCCAAGATACCTGGGGAGGGGCAGATGCCCCCTTGCCCCCCCCCCCCCCTAGAACCGCCTCTGCCCGGTCTGGTCCCGGTCTCGGTCCACTGCAGAACCTAACACCCGGTCAGTCCAATTTTTGCCCGGTCCACGTGAAAATTCCTAAAACCCGGTCCCAATAATTCCTAAAACCCGGTCCATAAACTCGCGGTCCATAAAATTTAATTATTAGTTATTAATTATCGGTCTTAAAGTTAAAATGACTAAAACCCGGTCCCAAAATCACGGTCCAATTTTTTCTTACATTTTCATGATATTTTATGTTATAATAATGTTTTTATGAGGGTGAGTACAAAACAACAACTCAAGACCTGTACAAAACACATGTGTTAACTTTCGTTTATTGTTTTGATTCCCCCAGCACGCCTCTGTAACCTGCTCCTTTAAATGGCAATGGGACCTAATTAATGCTCTTTTGGACCTAACGCGACTTTACCTCTTTGTTTTGTACAGGTC